>JAULKM010121240.1:0-20952 GCA_032355605.1 Rubia tinctorum | reverse complement strand
ATCTCCATAATATTCCTATTCCTTATCTGCTTTTGAAGCATATCTAAATCCCATAAATAAAGGGATTTACCTTATCTAAACTATCCCATAATATTCCATTAATCCAATTCCATAAATATATGGATTTTCCATTAAAAATAATGTTTCCATACGGCTAAAACAAATATTGCTAAATCACCAATTTCCATACACCAAAATCTGTCGCAATATTTGTTCAGCACATCTGCTCTCGGTGTATGTTCCAACATGATAAGTTTTATTCTTTAATATCAGTTCACAAATTGTCAATCAATTAATCCATGAGATCACATATGACTTTACAATACTCTATACTTTATTTTTTTACTTAGTAAACTTTGCCCACTATTTTAATTGAATTGATCGTTCTTTGTTTAAAATTCTAGGTCAAACTAACTTATCAACCCCAAATGTAATAGTCCGACCTCACTGCTAATCACCCTAACTCATAAAATAATCCAAAGAAAAGAAATTTCCGCTTTCTCTCTGCCAGTAGAGTTGAGACAGAGGGTACCATACTATATTATCCACTAGTATAAAAAAAATCTAAGATAAATGCATTTATACCTCCGAATTCTTTGTGTGGTGAAGATAAATATGAAGTGTCAACTAACAGTTAACAAAGTGACCATAAACTATAGAATCAACCCACTTTGTTAGATATACTTGTTGTAATTGGAAATAGAAATGGAAATGGTTATGATTTATGAATGTGAGAGTGGTTAATAGTAGAGTAGGTAAATGAAAAACATGTAATTGCTTCATGTGCCAAAAAGTAGTGAAGACAGAAATGACAGTCTCGCTCATCTTCCCCACCCCACCCGAACAAATCTGCAAATCCCATCGGAGACTGCCCAAACAGCGTAGCGTGCAATAAAGAAAAGGAAAGGGAACAGCACCAATTCATCGTCTGGGTTACATTTGTTGGTTCATAAAGTGGAATCAGGCTTACTTTACATCTTCCTCAACGGGCCTCTCTTTTCCTAAAATCCATCAGTTACCGTTACTACCCCCAATCCCCTTTTTGTATGTAGATTGAGTCTGGCATTTCAATTTATCAATGGAAATGTGGCTTCTCCTAGCGTGGGTTATCTACTGCTTCCTGATTCCGCCGACCAGGAGTAGCGTTACAGAACCACGGGCACTGGACGCGCTCCTCCACAGGTATGCTTACACCTCATTTGGTGCGGGTGCCAGGACCGGCGTGACCTACGAGCTCCACCTTCCCTCCAATTTGGGTGAGATTAAGGCTTCCGCATTGAGGCTCGGGAGTGGGAGTTTGTGGAAGAGGGGATACACCCCTGCATTCAAACAATTCCATATTCCACCTGGCATTCTCCTGCACCCTCCTGTGGAGCGTCTCATGTTGGTGTATCAGAACTTGGGAAACTGCTCCTCCCCATACTACCCTCTGCCCCCTAATTATGTCTTCTTAACCCCAGTCCTGGGCCTCCTAGCCTACCAATACCATGCTCCCGACTTCTCCCATTCGTCGGAGCTCAACATCACAGCCTCTCTCCACCACCCTATCTCCATCACATTCCCAAACAACATCCTCCAATCAGTGCCACGTGGTTCAGTTGCAAAGTGTGTCTCCTTCCATCCCACCGGGTTCACTAATTTCACCACCTTCTTCTCTGATAACAACACGTGTGCAGTATTCCAACAGGGTCATTTCTCTGTCGTGACTCACTCCCCCGACCCCGACCCAGACCCATACCCAGTTGCAGGTGTAGGAAGCACCAAGATGAAGACGAGGTGGTTAATTGTAGGTCCTGTTGTGGTAGGAGGCGTGGTGTTGGTATTGGTGGCATCCGGATTGGTGCTGTGTTTGGTGATGAATTTGAAGAGGAGGAGGAGGAGGAGAATGGATGGCATGGAGAGAGCTGCGGAGGGTGGTGAGACATTGCATATGACCCAGGTTGGGACAACTAAAGCACCTGCTGCTCCCGTTACCCGGACACTGCCTACCATTGAGTCGAGTCTGAGTATGCCTCTTAGCAACACCAACCTCTCCTCGAATCAACCAACTAGTATTCCCTTTCCTCTTCACTATGTTTTTTAGTTGCTACATTTGATTTAGTCACTACTGTTATTGTGGATAATGACTTAGTGTTTAGTGTAGGACCATGCAATCGAGGCATTCCTATCACGAGCCCATGCCACACTTTTTGAAAAATGAAGGGTATATGTGCACCAAATAAAAAAGTGAGGGGTACGAATGCACTTTACTCAAATTTCTAAAACCCTATTGTTGTCGCAATTTCTCCCCTCTCGAAAATTAAAATTTTCTTCAATCTTCGTTTCCCCGTCTTCTTATCATGAGTAGATGGGGAAATAATAGTTTTTTCAATTGATATTTTTTGAGTGTTTATGTTATTGAATAAGTATGAGTCAAACTCGACATCGCTCTTCGACCTAATAAATTAGATTGTTGCGTTCATAATGATCACTCTATTTAATTATTCATATCGGTATATTTTGTCCGACCTGGTTGTACATATCGTGTTTTTGCATTTTTGTTTGTGTTTCTCTATCAAGAGTCATGTTCTCGATCTGTGTTTTTCAAGATATTTACAGTTTGAACAAACATAAATCGTGTTTTGGATCAAGTGACATTACAGTTGTTGAAAATCCTTGTTTGGTGTAGAGATATTGATGCATGATACACTCTTTTCTGCCAAGTGGTCATAATTTTTGCGGGAAGCGAGTTAATATACCCGAGAGCGATGTTACCGTTTTTATTGAATCTCAATTTTGTAATAGTACAGACGATCAGTCTGGTTGATATGTAATTTAAATATCCTTGCAATATATTAGTTATTGCTAGAGACTAGTTAGGTTGGACGTTAATTCCACTCATTAGCGTTTTTCCCAACACTTTTGAATCATTGATTATATGTATATATATATATCCACTAATATTAACATTCTATTATTTACTTGAATTTATAGTGAACGGAATTAGTGGTTGAAATTAAATGAAAAAAGTGTATCTGTAAACCGTATAAAAGAAACAATTGAAAAAGAAAAGTATGCCTTTAATAATGAAACACCGTAGATTTAGAAGCATATATTTATGATGAATGGAATCATTAGATTAAATTAAATTAAAAATAAAATGTAAAATGGGTGAATGAAATTGAAATAATTTTGTCAAACAAAAACAATATTGCCAATATAAAAGTAACAACTAAAGAGGAAAATGTGCTATAAATTATGTTTTGATTACTCTTGCAAACCCTCTCGCCGCAGCCCTTCCTCGCCTCAAGCCTTCTTCCTCAATCTTTTAATGGGGAGATGGGAAACAACAATTTATTTAATCCATGTTTTTTTATTAAATAAGTGTGAGATTTGTATCCACTGATTAGTTTTGTTCTTCGATCTGATCGATTAAATTGTTGTGTTCATGATGATAACTCGATTTAGTTGTTCACGTTGAAGTATTGTTCTAGATCTGCATATACATATCGTGTTTTTGCAATTTCGTTTGTGGTTTTATTTTTGGGTTTCCATTAATTTGGGCTCATGGATGTGTTTTTCAAGGTGTTCACAGTTTAGATAACATAGATCGTGGTTAGATCAAGTGGAGTTATAATTGTAGAAAATCTTTGTTTGGCGCAGTGATATTGATGCGTGATACGCTCCTCTTTGCCAAGTGGTCATGATTTTCCAGGAATCAAGTTAATATCCCTAAGGGCGATGTTACAGTTTTTTTATTGGATCTCTTATCTGTAATAGTACAGAAGATCAGTCTGGTTAACATGTAATTTAGATCCTTGCAATATGATAGTTGTTGCTAAATGCTAGTAAGGTTATATGTCAATTCCACTCATTGTAATCACCGTTTGGGAGTTTTTCCAGCATCTTTGAAAGATTTTTTTTTTAAAGGAAAACCTGCTAAATACATTATGATCATAAGAGTGCTAATTTCAATATAACTTTTGTGAATTTTCATGTCCATGTTTAAATAAAAATATATTTTTTTTAAATTATTTTATACGATATTATTGTGTTTATAGTAACAAAGTATTTTTAATGTATTTTTTATATACTATTAATATTATTTAATAATTAAATACTCCATCTGCTTTGTTATTTATGACACACTTACTATAAATAAATGTTTTCTTTTATTTGACATTCTTTCCATTTTTGTCAAAATTCTTTCAATTTTATCAACTCATTCTACTTTTTACTTTCTACATTCAATTTCATTCATTTTCTTCACCTAAATCCAATCACTTGAACATATGGTGCCATAAATAAAAAACGGAGGGAGTATATTTTTTAAATCATAGTTAAATTAATCATGAAAAATTTCATTTCATATTTTTTTGGGTTATATTACAATTATTTATGCATCACGATACATTTTAAAACTTTTAAAATTGTGGAACATTGTTGCAATAAATAAAAACAAATATAAAATCACTTCATTAGTTATATCAATTATTAAATTGACCCATATAATTGTTAGTCAATTTAAAATACTAGTACTTTGTGTATTTTAAATTATCAAAAATATTTTAAATTATTTAATTAGTGATGAAACATATCCTCTTTATTTTCTTAAATTTGACACATTTCCTATTTTGTAATTTGACTAAAATTGACACAATTTTTTTATTGTAAAAATAAAATATTTTCACCCACTCAGTAAAATTTTATTCTCTACCCTCAATTTCTTCCCATGCATTTTAACTTATAAAAACAATAACAACTAAAATTAGAGGAAAGAGTAACATCCATCCATCGCGGCCATCTATTTTTGTTTTTTGTGTGTTGCTATAAATTCTAGGCCGCCGGTTTGGACTTTTGGCAAACGCCGGATCTTGGATATTTTGACGGCAAAATCAGGAAATCAACGAGATACGCAACTATGAGAAAGACGGAAAATTGAAAACTAAGCGGAAAATAACGTCACGGGCAGGCGGATATGTGACTTAGGCCATGGGCAGTGGTAGAGACCGTTAGCGGTCTCTTACTAATTAAATATATTATTTTTCTCAATCTCTCTCTTCCACCTAACACTAAGAGATCGCTTAAGAGACCACCCCTTTTTTTCCCACCGTGGTAAGAGACCACTCAACACTATTCATGGAGCTCACTTGATTTTCTCTATCATACTCATTAATTTCACCATTAATATTTAATTTTAGTTTATTTATCCACCCAAAATATGTAAATGTCAAATTTAATGGTACATTAAAATTTTTAATAAACATTTTCGCTTTTCCAAAAAATGTACATAATTTTTGTTGGCAGAAAATGTTGGCGGAAAAGTTGTACATAATTTTTGTTGTACATAATTTTTGTTGTACAGAAAATGTTGGCGGAAAAGTGAAAATGTTGTACATAATTTTTGTTGGCTGAATTTCTCTTTTGCAAAGCAAAAGTCAATCGGCCTCTTGCTTTTTTGGCCATGCCCTGACACGGTCAGTGGTTTTGGCGGACTCAATCGGTCTCTTGCTTAGAGCCTCGGTAGGGGGCTCTTAATAAGAGACCCCTTTAGAGTCCCCCATTGTGAAAATTTTGGGACTCTTAGGTGGTCTCTTAATTTTAAGAGTCCCCCATTGCCCATGCCCTAAGTCTAACAAAAAATTTTAAGGTCAAAATCTGGGATTTATTGGACCGGACCCCAACCCTAACCATGATCATGGAAATGCAATTTGGTCAATGATTTTTGAAGGAGGAAAGGAACATACTAAAACGTCTTGTTCTCTCATTTAACGGAGGAGCCCATGAAGAAAGCCCACTAGGACATGGCCTATGAGCAGGCCTTCTACAAGCTTCTTTGTCGTGTTTTTATGGGTTGGTGCTATGTTCCAACTTCTAGTACCTTCTTGTAGTGCAGCTTTGATGCGCTCTTTGTTGTTATAAGAAATCGAGACGGTTACGGGGTGAAGTATTGGGAAGAAGCATCAATGGCGGAAGAAATTGCGCTGGAATTGGATGAACTGAGGCATCTCCAAAGCATTGCAAAAAGGCCGCGTGTTATTGCTCTGCTTTCTTCCGAGATTCTCAACTTGGAAAAGGTCTAATCTTTCACCTTCTTTATGTTTTCTTAGTGGTTAATATAGGGTTTTACTGTTTAACTATTCCGAGAAGATGTACAATGGATAGTTACTGAGTTGCTGGTCCGGGACGCAATTTCTTATTTGATTTTAAAATCACCTGTTCCTGTGTAATCATATCTTTACCTGGACTTGGGGGATTGGGTGAGTGGCGGTTTGGATTTCTGGGAGTTGTCAACAAACTGTTCAATCACGTGAAATGTTTATCTTAGTAAAATCTGTTAATTCGGTGTCAATATGTGGATGTGGATAATGCTTTTTCCCTTTCCGGATTGCAATTTAACATATTTCCAACTGTTGAATATTTTCAAGCATTTTATTCTGCCTGAAGTGCAGAAATCAAGACTTGCTGGTCAAATGCTACCCTCTGAACCCATCTCTGTTGCACCAAAAGCCAGTTCTGACATTCTGCTAAACTACACAACACTGGGATCTTTCGGCTGGGATCAGGATAATGAGAAAGTGAAGGTAAGCAATTGTCGCTTGTCTTCATTTGCCAGCACATTGGCACATCTTCATGGTGGCATGGATGTTGCACATTTATTTGCGATTCTTTCTGTTCTTTCCAACCCTTTCTGTTTTGACAGAGCCTACCTTCCTGTTGAGGTCGGTGTCTTACTGATTAAACTTGGTGTAATGTGGTACTATGTTTGTTAGATTTATGTGCCTTTGGAGGGTGTTGACCAGGAAAAAATTGAGGTGGACTTCAAGAAAATGTCTATCGACCTGAAATTTCACGATGTTGGAGGAAAGAATTACCGATGCGCTGTACCCAAATTGAACAAGGAAATTGTACCTGAAATATGTAAAGTGGTAGTGAAGCCGACAAAAGTCATCATCACTTTGGTCAAAGCTTCTAAAGAAACTTGGTTGGATCTGCAATTCAAAGAAGACAAGGTTGTTATTCCACAATTCTTTTTACCTCTTGGATGAGATTTTCAGTAGAGTGTCCATTTGTATATCATTTCATCCATCACAATTTGCCCTCATTGTTGTTGTAGCTGAAGCATAACTTGGACAGTGGACGCGATCCTATGGCTGGAATAATGGACTTAATGAAGGTAGATACACTTTTTGCTGGCTAATTCTATATGCTGCAGGGCGGTAATATGATATTTTTGCTTCTAATTTTAACATTTTGTATGGCAACTATAGAACATGTACGAGGAAGGTGATGATGAGATGAAACGAACAATCGCTAAGGCATGGACCGATTCCAGATCAGGCAAAGCTGCGGACCCTTTGAAGGGCTTCCAGGGGCCTTGACATGTTCCTTGGTGAAATGCATCCTTGTGATGTGTTCCTTATCGTTTGGTTATTTTCTCTGCAAATTGTCTCCGGCATAGCTAGATAGGGATGAAAAGAGGATATTGTGATATGTTCCTCCTTGTCTGGTTATTTTCTCTAGTAATTGTTTTCTCTGGATTAGTCTTGTTGTGTTAGAGACTTTGTTTGAGTCCCAATAAGAGAGTTTGTAACGAATGTTGTGGTATTTCAACTTGAAGCTAACTTGGCCAGTGAATCCGCCGCTATATTCACTACCCGGAAACGGGTGATGGTGATGAATGCGTCTTTGATCATCTGTCATTATTGATCCACTGAGTGGAGTACCCATTATTGATCGATCGCGCCAATCCTAGCAAGTTTGATTCAATCATAAAATTCTTGCGAGTTTCTGCCTTTGAATTTTTGAAGTCCCACGATATCGACCTCAGTTTCTTCTCTCTTGCCGAGAACCTCCAATAGATTTTAGGGCAAATGACTCGGAATGAACATGAACTATAATATCATTATCGTTCAACTTTGGTTCTTATCTTCTTTGTGAACACCTTTAGCCCTTCAATTTACATAATTGTTGAGTCGTGATAATTTCATCACGTCAAATCTTCAATTTTAAGGGAAAATAGTGCTTTTTATTTTTCATTTTCTCTTTTCCCTTTTCCTTTCCCCTCCCCTCTCATCTCAATGGCGGGGAACAACGAAGCAAGAGCACAGTCGACAGGAAACAAAGGTTGGTGGAGGAGATGGCAGTTCACTGTGGTGATGATGGGGTTGCTTGTGCTTAAGAAAACAAAGGCTTCAACAAAAAGAGGAAGGGGAAACTCCTAATAAAACTGCTACAGAGCCTAAAATTAAACAAGCCATCTTGAGAAAGCCCAAGCTCCAAACTCGGAATCGGGTTTCCACAGTCGAACCCGCTAGAATTCTGAAACTCCAGCACATGAAACGGGACGTGGGGCCTCGAATTGGAGACCGGAAGAGTGAGTTGTTCGAAATTTCACCACCAAACGTCGATCACTGCAGATTTTGTACATGGGATTGTCATATATGTACGCTCAACATAGCCCACAATTCATCTGAATCCCAATTCCCTCATGCAAAACAAAGCACCCTCTATTCCAAAACAGAGGATGGCGAACGCCGAAATTGTCCCCGCCAGCGTGGTGGCAATAATCGACGGCTTCACCTGCTGTTGCAGCCACTGAATGGTCTCATTGTCGGTTTTGTGCCGTGGCTCCCTCGTGAGCTGGAAAATCATCGCCTGCCGACATTCGAGTCCGTCCCCTTCTACCGTGAACCTTCTTGTGTCGGTCTTTATTCAAAGCCCTTTTTGAGACCAACTGTTTCTTACCGTTTGAAGATAATGGGAAGGGGAAGGGGGAAGGGAAAGGGAAAACAAAAAAAGGAAAATGACTATTTTGCCCTTCAAATTGACGCTTTGACCTGAGGGAATGATCACGACTCAAGAGTTTTGTAAGTTGAGAGACCAAAATTATTTTAAAAAAATAAAGGGGCAAGGGTAAATGATGGTGATAGTTCACTGGATACTGAAGTTTTTTGCCCTAGATTTTATATATGCAATCGGGGGTGGGTGTCGGTTCGGTTTAATTGGTTTTAGGTTTACTAGGTTGGGGTTATTCGGTATTGCCCCTAAAATGCCCAAAACCGAATCCGACCCGAATAAATCGAATTATCCGAACCGAACTCAAAATTTGGTTTCGGTTTGAAACTGAATTCAACCTTAATTAATCGAATTGATTGTAATTTTTTAAAAACAATTACTAAAATTTTATAACTTAATATAAAATTAAATAAAAATATGTTATCTAATTTATACATCATCAAAATCAAGCTTTCGAAACAAAAATCCAACAAGTACAATGCAAATTCAACCATAACAATTTTAGCATTACATTTAAGATTAAGAAATATAGTTCCTTTTAATATTCATCTTCAAAACGTTCACATTCTTCAAACCTTCAAGCGCACCAATTCACATTCACTTTCAAGCACTCCACAAACTTACTTAGGATAACTTGTGTTATTTACCTATTTCCCCAAACTTACTTAGGCTTTAGATTTTGGGGATAATTTTTAAAATATAAATATTGGTCCTCCAACATAAATTTATTTAAAATTTTATTTTTTTATTTTAAATTTTATTATTGTTATATATTTAATTAATTACAATTTGATATTCGGTTCGGGTTTCTGTTTGAGTTTTAATATCAAAAACTGATCCAAAAACTAGATTCAGAATTTGGTTTATTCAATATGGATATGCGAAAACTGTATAGTATCTTGTGTGCGAGCATGCCCAAGTTCCTTTTTCGATTGACCTATTCTGTAGTCTGTATCAGATTCGTAACGTGAAAAACTTATCTCATGAATTCACCTCTTATCTAGTTATTCCCAATGGCGAGTTTGTCAGTGGATTTCCTAAAAACGGTGGTGTATAGCGTAATTTTTCCTTTTTAATACTTGGTAATGGAAGCAAACAAGACCTTCCAGTTTAGAACTATAATGTTTCCAAATCCAAACTTCCTAAGATCGGGATTTGTTTTAGTGCTAACTCTGAGGTTGTATTAAGACTCAGCGAGCATTCAATATATCTTTGCCATGATGATTTGAGAGTGAAGGTGTTTATTTTCCGTTATCTTGTCGTTTCCCCTTGACATACTTCTTTTTATTTTTTATTCTTCATATTATATTGATATTTCTATGTGTTCATCTGACTTCTGTTGTTTGTTGTAAGCTGGATTACAGATATAGATTTAGCTAAACATTCCGTTGAGGGTTTTTTTCCCTGATGATAAGAATGAAGGAACGGAGGTCTCATCCCTCCAAACGAATGATTCCATTGCCAATTAAATTCCCCAGGAGAATATTGGCGAAGACAATTCTCAATTAGTAACTACTGAAGCTGCCACCATTGAAGGGGGGAGAAGTAGCTGTAGAGAATGCCACAGATACCTCCAGAAGAAGGAGAACAGAGCAATCTTGTAGATCTTCAGGTGCCTTGGAGCCCCTTCAGAACAAGGGGGTGTAGTAGCCATTCCCGTCCTAAACTTCCACCTCGAAGCCATAACTTGATGGTAGAAGGAACCATTCCTGCTACTATGTCTAAAATTTCACTCCATGAGATAATGCCATGGTATGTTCATTGAAAGTTTTTAAATTATATTTGATTTGATTTAATGTTCCTCGATTGCAATGTCTTACTGTCATATTTGCTTGTGTATTTTTATCCTAAGGTTAGTGAAAGTCTTCAGCTTGTTAGCAAGCGAGCTGCAAAGTTCGCTAAGGGAGACGGTTCGCTCCTAGAAAAATGTAAGGTCGATGAGGCGAAGTGTAAAACTATGATGGTATCTCTTGAAGGCCGCTGAGAAGGAAACCAATAAGCTTCATTCTGAGCTGAAGGAAATGCAGACTCATAGTTCCGCTTCACCTAGGTACCCTCAAGCCCTTGTTGATTGGCTCATTAAGACGAAGTCTTTCTTTAATTCATTTAAGAGAGTTTCTATCTCTACTCGCAACGTTGGTTACTGTGAAGCTCTGGTCGAACTGCGACGGCTGAACCCTACTTTGAAAGTTAAGAAATTTCCTCAACTGGTTAAGTCTGAGGCATTACTGGTTGTCAACATTCGACTGCTTCTCTCTCTCTCTCTAATTTTAGTTGATCTTAGTGTTATGGATTTTGAGACTATTTTTACTTGTAACTCATAAGAATACTCTAATAATGTATGTCTGTGTTGTATCTATTATCTTGGATATTAATTTGGTATCGCCCTTTTGATGTTGCAAATTTTAATCGTATTTATTTATATGTAGGGTTTTGATATTTTAGTTGACCAAAAGTTTTTGAAACGTCTTGAATCTTTGGGATCTAATGTCATTTTTCATCATCGCTCTAGTTTATCTCTCCTTATTTGTATTTCCCAATTAGGCTTGTTGAAGCTACTTAGTCTCTATCCAAGGAATACCTTGTGCTGGTTTCTGCTGATCATTTTTTTGCTATGGAATTCATTCCATTATGTCTTGGGTGGAAAATTCCTACATCCTCATCATCCCCATCTTCTTCTGCGGCTTTACCTTGTAGCAAGTTCATACCCAAAGGTTATATTCTTAAATCTCTAGACAAGGATATCATTCGTGGCTTAGTCGATCTTGAATCTTTCGGCGTATACTTGTGTTCTCTCAATCTTCCTAGTCGCGTTCAGGAATGGGCGCTATCATTACGTAGTTGCCTTAAGTATATGCTACTTAGTATCAACAATCTGGAACTTAGATAGAAGAAGACTCTGAATGATACATTAGACTCTATTCGTGAATTGAAAGAATTCTGTGCCGAACAAAACAATCTTATGCAGCGACAACAGTTGAGTATGGTTAAAATGATTGGTCAGAAAGAAGAGGCTAAGAATTTTCATGAAATAAAGGCTCCAAAAACTCATCAAAAGACTTTGATTACTGATAAGCAATGTTCCCGCATTGATGACTTATATGACTGACTGAAGAAAAAATGAGACGAGTGTGATCATCTCTCTTCTTCCTCGGCTGGGTGGCAAAGTAGGTTTGATGAACAATTTTCTTTACTCAGCTACGTAGCAAGAATGACCATCTTCGTTCCGAGTGTTCATCAAATTGAACAAGCTTGTGTTAATTACAAATATGACTTGAGGCCCTTCCATCATCATCTCGTGGTTCAACTGTTCATGGAGATCTCACTATGAGTATTAGCGGGCTAAGAATTATTTTTGAGTCGTTAGGCCAAATATTCACCGCTTAGAGGTTGAAATACGCAATTTGGAAGCCGGAACAAGAATTATGAAGACACCGTTGACGTTATGAGTATGCAGCTTGACCGTTAGGAATTTGGCCCTATAATTGATAGGCATATTATGCGAAGTATCTTGATCATACAGAACGAAGGGGTCAAACACGGCATCTTGCCTACTTGTAAATGAAATACTGATACAATCACATTATAACTCAGGAACGCGAGACTAAGCAATCTTGTTGTTGTGGCAATTCTTCATCTTCTGGATCATCTTGTACATCAAGGTGTAGATAGTTTTTCCTTTTTCTTGAGGTACTAGTTTTCTTTTCCAAATGTTTAAAGTACTACCTTTGTGTTCTATTGTTTTATCTTTTAGAATCCGATTCGTTCGATGTTAACTAATATAAAATGTCATTCTTTATGCTATTGCACTGGTGTGTTCGTATTTATGTAAGCAAAGTCTATTTCTTTCGTAATTGTGCAAGGCTTCAGGTTAATTGTTTGCTTCCGTCGTTGTTTGTGTAGGCACTTTTGCCTTTTTACAAGATCTATAGCTTACCAAATGAAGAGTTTGTATTGCGCAAATCTACAAGATCTATCACTTGCTTTTGTCACTGTTTTTGTAGGCACATTTGCCTTTTTGCAAGATCTAAATCTTGCAAAATTAAGAGTTCGTGTTGTACGAAGCTGCATGATCTATTGCTTGCTTTTCTCGCTATTTTTTAGGCATATCTTCCCTTTTTCAAGATCCATGGCATGCAAATTTAAGGTTTTGAAGTTATGAGATCTATAGTCCGCAACATCGAGATCTTGTATTGTGTGATCTGCATGTCCTATCGCTTGATTTTTCTGCATCGTTATTCACATTTTGACAACTTTGTAACCTTCCTCATTGTGATTGGTCAAATTTGATTATCCGCAATTGCAAGACATTATTTGAGTTGGTTTGCGATGTACCACATTTGGCTATTTTTTTATTGTGAATTTTGCACAAACTCTAAGTAAAAAGTACTAAGAATGATTTTCCCCAAAAGATGCTTATTAATATTTACAATGAACGATTGTGATGATATCTCCTTCAAAACTAAGCAAATATGCGACCACCATCAATCATCATATCATGGCTCCTATACAATTGAATTTTTACTATCTTTCAGAAAGGATTTACACATAGAACTTTCTCAAGGTGTCACATGCCAAGTGTTGGGGACGCTGCTGCAGTCCAATCTTTCTAACTCGTAGCAGTTGGATCGGTGCGCTTTCGTTACCTTGAATTGGCCTTCTAACTTTGGGCTCAATTTTCCTTTTTCTTCTACCAGGCTTGCTCCATTCGTCCCTAGCATGAGATTTCCAATTCAAAACTGTGTCTTTTTTATTATCTCACTATACGATTGAACATATTCTCTTTGTACTTTGCCTTCATGATCATTGAACAATAGATATTCACCGTATAACACCTTGATTATGCAAAATAAGTCCCGGATGTAATTCTGGGGAAATGGCTCCGATGATCAAGTCAATTTTTTTGAATTGGTGTTTCTTAGCTTGGACTCGCTTACCTTATTCAATGTTACTCCCCTTGTATTTATTGATGTCCACAATCGTGGTTCCGTATTGTCAGCGTCTGATAATAATCAATTAAACAAAGCAGATTATCATTAAACATATCTAAAACATCTATATGAAACTGATGTGGTATTTCTGTTCAAGAAAGATAGTTGGTAATCACCATACCGTAAATGCAAAGTTGCAAGAAAAGTCCCAGAACTGATTCCGGGGAAATAGCTCCGACGATCAAGTCAGTCCTTTCTCTAGAGAAATGGAATTTCTCATTTTAGTGTTACTTACCTGAACCAATTTTGCTCTTCTTTTATTTATAGTGAACCATAATCATGGATTTATGTTGCTAGGGTTTCAGGTCGTGGGTTGCATCGTGCCCGCTATAATCACGGTTTGTGGCTGAATCTCGGATGTGGTTCCATTTTTCTTGGTTCGTGGTTGAGCCTCCTGGAGATGGCTTTGCTTTTCCCGTTTCGTGGTTAAGTCTTGGACTGGGCCTAAAGGCCAACAACTTCTAGTTTGTGGGCTAGGTATACACCATAAGCCCCCTTAGCCACGAGGTCAATGAAACGCGAATTGATGACTATGTTTGTGGAATGTGTGCAAACAGTCATTCTGTTTATTTCCTAAAATGTATAACATGTTCATCATCATAGTAACTTATATTGTCTTCACGAAGTGTTGGGTGCTTCTTGGTTGTACTTGCAATTTTGTTGGAATGCCTAGTTTTTTAATTTCAAATTTAGGATTCTGATAAGTTTGTCAGTTGCGGTCTTATGTTAGTAAGCAAATATTTTCTCCTCATTATTCGCTTCATTTTTATGATTTTCTCACCTTCCGTTTTGTTTTCTTTCCTTATATATGCTCTGAATTTACTGACCTAACTCCATCATTGTTCACTCTGTATCACCTATTCATATGTCGCCGCCTTATTTTGTTCCGCAAAAGGTAACTTACTTTTTGTGTCAGAATTCATCATATGTTTTTGACTGATTTAACGCCTCCTTTTTATGTTTCAGTGTCTTAATTTAAATACTTGATTTTATTGCTTCTTCAAACGCCTCAGTCTTTCATCTTCCCTGTCCCTTCTTATTGTTCCTATGCATCATCAATCTCCACCCTCTCAACTCGTAAGTTCCTCTATCTGTTCTCTTCTCCTCTTTTTAAATTTTTCTCGATTGTGGGTCTGTGCAGTGTTTCTATTTTACTAATTTTCTTGCTAGTGTTTGGCCAGAAGTTCTCTGGTTATCTTCTCCGGCGTATTACCTGTGCTATTTTCTTTTATTTTTACCATAGTTCACTGTTTGTAGCTCTAATTAATAGGGTTTACATCTATAATTTTTAGGACTTATTTGTGCCCGAATGTCTACCCTTAATCTTACTGATTATCCGGATGTCCGGAGTGATGATGTTTTAACTCTGTGGAGGATTCCAATCGTCCCACTAGTTCTTCTGCCATTAATAGCATTCTTTCCGATGATTTCTTTAAAAACTTAAATAATTTTCCTTTCATGTATTTGCTTGAACTCAAAGCCCCTCTTGATTCTGAGGGTGTTCGCACTCCTCCTGTTGGTTATATATCTTACTATTTAAATTATCCCAAATTCAGTCTTGTCTATCCCTTTCCCCAACACGTCATAGGTTTGCTTCTGTCTTATCAATATGCATTGTCTCAGTTTCATCCTAAGGGAATCACTAACATCGTGGGTTTCCACTATGTGGGGTTTCCACTATGTGTGTTCCCAAGCCAATGTTCCTTTTTTCATTTGACTTATTTCGTAGTTTGTATTAACTTCGTAAGGTGAAAAACTCATTTGATAAATTCACTCTTTATCCTGTCATCCCCACTGTTGAGTTAGTCAGTAGGTTTCCTAGTAATTGTGGTGTGTGGTGCAATTTGTTTTACTTGAAAATGGATTCTGAGCGTGAACAGATCATTCCAGCTTGGAACTATAATGTTTCTAAGTCTAAGCTTCCTAAGATGGGGGTTCGTCTTACCGCTATTTTCGAGGTTGTCTTAAAACACAGTGAACACTCAATAGGTCTATGCCATGCTGAATCTGATAGTGAAGGTGTTTGTTTGTTATTATCTAATGGTTTCTCTATATCCTATAAATTATTTTATCCATTGTTGGTTTGGCATTTCTCAGTTGTGTTTATGTGTTCGCCTTAGTTAAGTTGTATGTTGAATGGAAGATATGGATCTAGTTGGTTTCAAGATTAACAGGTCGTTCATCCCTGATGAAAAACTTGAGAAGATAGAGAAACTGCCTCTCCAAATGCATGACACTAATGCTGATGATGTCTCGCAGGAGCATCCCAATCAAGAAAATTATCAATTAATACATATTACAAAGAAGATACTAGAAGGGGAGGTATTTGTAGATGACGTTGCTACTGCCTTTAAATAAATAAAGAGAAATAATCGGGGTGGTAGATCATTGACTACCTTGTGGCCCTCTAAATAAAAGTTGCTCTAGTTATTCCCGTTCTAAGCCTCCGTTGCCAAGCGATAATTTGTTGACAGAAAGGAATATTCTTGCCACTCTCTCTAAACTCTCTCCCTGACTCAATAGCCGTGGTACGTTTGTTGTGAATTTGAAACAGTCTCGTCTTACTTTATTATGATCTTATTACAATATCTGATTTATATATTTTGTGGTTTTCCCTAACGGATGTTATAAGGTTGGTGAAAGTCTTCAGCTCATTGGTGAGCGGGTTATCAAATTCTCTAAGGAGGACGGTTCGGTGTTGGAGCAGCAATAAGCTATCCTGAAGGAGCGCGAGGCTATGAAAATCTCACTTAAGCTCCACTCTAAGTTGGAGGAGATACAGACTAAGGGCCCTGCTGCACCCAGTTATCCTTAAGTTCTAGGCTAATTTCTTTTCAACACGCGTTATCCAACAAACGTCTGCTTCTTCTTCTAATGTTAGTTGATTTTAGTGTTGTGACTTAATTTAAGACCATTCAAATTTATTTTTGTAATCGTATAATGATACTTTTAATGTATATCTGAATTATATATACTACCTTGATGTGAATTTGGTATGCCAATTCTAGTTTTATATTTTCCTCGTATTTATTCATATGAAGGGATTCAATATTTTCATTGACAATAAGTTTTTAAATCTTCCTGATATGTTGGGCTCAAGTGGTCGCTCTGCGAAACATCCTTGGTTTGTGCCTTCCAATTCGTGTTGCCCTATTAAACTAGTTGAGGCTACTACTTGCCTATCCAAGGAATTTTTTTAACTGCTTTCTGGTGATCTTTTTTTTAAGTATTGGGAGTTCTGCTCAGGATTCTATTCCATTATTTCTTAGATGGTGTATCCCTACCTCTTCTTCATCTTCAACCCTGTCTATGAGTTGTTCTTGTAGTAAATTTTTACATGTCGGTTAAAATATTGAATCCCTCGAAAAGTATTTGCTTGCTACTTAGTAGATCTAGAATCCGTTGGCATGTAACGCTCAAACTTCTCAGCCACGTTCAAGAGTGGCCATTAGTGTTGGGTGTTCATCTGAAATATATGCTACTGAGCATAAAAAATCTGGAGCTTGGGTGGAAGAAGACCATAAGCGAGTCATAAGACTATATTCGCGACTTGAAAGGATTCTCCACTGAACAGAATAACAGAATGACCCTATTCAATGACAACAACTAATCTTGGTTGAAATGATTGGTCAGCAAGAAGAAGCAAAGATTTTTTGCCGCAAATAAAGCACACGAGGCTCATCAGAAGACTGTAATCATAGATAAGCAGTGTACTCGTATTGACCAATTATTGGATTATCTGAAGAATAAGAAGGATGAATGTGATCACCTTTCTACATGTTCTACAGGGTGGTAGAGCATGTTTGATGAACAATTTTTATGAATACCCACTAGCATAGTGAGAATGATCACCTTAGTGCCGAGGTGACCGCCTTGAGTCGTGCGTACATCAGCTTGACCAAGATTGTGTTGATTACAAATATAAACTCAAGGCCCTTTCATAGAGCTGTGTGGTTCCACTAGCAGTGGATATCTAACTATGAGAATTTGTGGGCATAAGATGAATTTATCTGAGTCTGTTAGGTCACATATTCCTCAACCACAAGAGGAGATACGTAACCTGGAGGATATGAACAAAAGTTATCGAAACACCATGGATGGAGTATGCAACTTTATCGCGAAGAGTTCGGTCCTATAACCAATTTTAAAGCGTACTATACTAAGTATGTCTTGATCATATGGAATGAAGTGGCCAAACCCACCACCCTACCTACTTGCATGTGAAATGAAACTGCGATCATATATTATTTAAGGAATATCGAGCTGAGCAATCTTGCCGCTCTGGTAGTTCTTCTTCAGCTAGGCCATTTTGTGCACCAAGGCATAGATAACTTGCTTTTATTTGATGTAATAGTTTATATCTCCACATGTGTCAAAAACTATCTTTGTACTTTTATTTTGTGATACCTTTTTATTTTCAATGTGTTTGCTTGTGACTAATATAAAATGTCACTTTTATTTTATTTTCCATGTATTTGCATGTAGGCCTTTGAATTTTTCTTTTTTGAAAGATCTATAGCTTACGAGATTGAGGTTTCAAACATATATAGTGCGAAGCATCAAGATCTATTGTTTGCTTTTGTCGCGGTTTTTTCAGGCACATACGCCTTTTTGCAAGATCCATAGCTTTCAAGATTGAGGTTGTAAACCTATATTGTGCAAAGTTGCAAGATCTATTGTTTTCTTTTGTCGTTTTCCGATTTCTTTATTTATACTTTGACAAGATCTGTAGCTTTCCATGTTGCGATTCTACAAATTTATAGAGAAATAACACAATAACCAACTAAAACTACAAAAAGAAAAATACAAGCTACTATTACCAACTAGCCATGCAAGCGAACAATCAAATTAAAACTTGTATCCCCCGCAGTGGCACCAAAATTTGACCTACACCCCGCAGGTTTGTTATAATACCAACCTTTTTAGGAGAGTTAAACTAACCCAAGGAGCGTTTGGATCCAATATAAGAGGTTTATAAGTTGCTCCCGTGCTCACTACCAATTACTAGAGAGTAGTTAGTGGCAAGTCTGGGGTCATAAATAGAGATACTAGAATTTGAAGCTTAACTGTACACAACTCACTCACAATCAGGCATCACTCCGATTGTGTGTCGGGAATAGCTAGTGCTACAAATATAAGATTGGGGGGGGGGGGTTATCTAACAACTAGTGATCATCCAAACAAGAGAGATTAAACTATAATTAACTAGCCCTGGGGAATATTTGCGTAATATGACCGATGAATGACTTTGATCCTAGATTCGATCACATGTAGGACATATAAACCTATCCTATTCCTATGTCACATAGTGCAGAGTTACCCAGACATTCCCAATGTCTGTCACACAAAGGTTCCTATACGCACCTTGCGAGGTCGTTAACTTGTGGGAGAATTACCCTGCGGAGCACAAAATGTAAGGATAAAATTTATAAGTTACTCTGTATGCTCCCTACCAACTACTAGAAAGTAGATAGTGGTAAGTCCAGGGTCGTCCACCGAGATGGTAGAATTTGTAATTTAACTAAACACAACTCACAATTGGGTGCCAGTCCGATTGTGTGTCGGGAATAACTAGTGCCAAAAACATATGATTTGGGGGGGGGTGTTCAAACAACTACTAATCATGCAATTCAGATAATTAGCCATGGGGATATTTGTGTAACATATAATGAATGACTTTGATCCTAAATTCTATCGCATATAAGACATATAAACCTATCCCATATATGTGTCACATAGTGTGAGTGATAGTCAACCATTCCCAATGTCTGTCACACAAAGGTACATCGCTGTATTTTTAGCTATCATCAGGCCTCCTTAATTAGGGAAAGTGCGTCGATCAAACAAAGGATTTGAATTGCGCTCCCCTTTCCCAAAAAAACTGACTTCCAATGGTAACGTGCCCAGCTTAAAGGATCAAGTGTCAAAGCAGTCACCTTACAGTGGTAGCAGCCGTTAGATATGAGAGTAAGGAAAATACATCCCTGGAACTACACTATGGACGCTTTCCCCTAGTCCTATAGAGGTGAAGGAATCAACGTCTCATAAAGACTCTAGGGTTGAAACGACAATGGTTGCTACATGACACCCCTGGTTGCTACAAACTATCATGCATCATTCTACTGGGGTACACCGAGGGTGCTTCGCATCCCCGTTAGGGGAAATTCCTTCCATAACATGAATATTATTACATGATGATCCAATTAAGCTAGGTTATAATGATCAAAACGGTACTCTCAATCACATATGCATGTTCTAAAAAAAACTAGTACTCATACAAAACGCCTAACCAAACACTCCCAAGGTAGCCATCAAGTTTAGCACTATAACATGTCATGTTTGAAACTACGGTTCATCAAAGAATATATGTATAACATGCATTTCACAAGAATAATAAGCACAAGTCAAACATGAATATTCATAAACATAAAATATAGGAAGATCTAGTAGTTCACAAAGTCTTCACCTAGTTATGAATACAAATAAAATCCCCAATTAATTACACTACTCTAAGGCTACTAATAAATACATGACATTCATTGAATTAAATTCCATTGATCTAAGAACTAAAAAGAGAAGGAAAAGAGAAGAAGAACTCTAGAGAGAGAGAATTGTCCTCTTCCTTCCTACCTACCAAGAAAATAAGATCTACACTATGCCTACTTACTAAACCCCAAGGGACTATAGTCTCCTTTATATAGGATAAGATAAATGGACCTTTAGAGGCCTAAGTTTGAAAAATCCCTAACGAAACCCTAACGCCACCTCTAGTGCCATGTAGGCCTAGACCATGCAAAAGCACACAACCTGCGCCACATGACTTATGATGAGACGTCAAATGCATGTATTTTTTTCGAAGCATTTAACATCTCTTTTATTATCTTTTTGTTGGAAAATTTCTAGATTTAGGTAGGTTTACATCATAAAGGGTTTAGATAACCGTTTTTGGTTTTCGTATCTAAATCCTTCATTTTGCAACATAGTTTGAGTCAAATGGATTTTTGGTCCTTACGAGCATTTAGATTCCTTTTTGTAAGCTTAATTTGTAGATTGCTCGTTAGCACTTTGGAGTATTTATTGATGGCCATTCGGAAGGTTAGTAGAAAATTGAAGGCCACGAGTCAAAACGTGGTAGAAGATAAAAGGATCGGAGAAGGAAGACAAAGAAGCGGAGGAATTGTGA
>JAULKM010121239.1:0-38014 GCA_032355605.1 Rubia tinctorum | reverse complement strand
TGGAGTCTGAAGTTGCTCATTGTTGTTCTCCATTTGATCATCTAGTTTTCCACCAGGCCCAGCTCCAGTGGAACCTTCAACTGATGCTCTATTTCCTTCTTATAGATATCCAGCAGGTTTGATTGAAGTCTCTTCATCATTTAGTGTTATATCCTTCTTATTAGCCTCTATTTTAGAGTTATCCTCCTGGCGTTCCTCTACTGTATTAGTTAACAGTGTGAATCAATTCCTGAAGCTCCTTAGATCCTCCATAGTAGCTTGTTTGTCTTGGATGTGAGAGGTAGGTATCTTTTTTCTCCTTCCCATATCATCCATGGATACCCAGCCCCCACTATTTGAGATTGTTTATGGATTTTTTCCAAATACACCTATTGATTTAATTCCTTTGAATTTTAAGCAGGTGCAAAATTTGGATGGAGAAAAGAATGCTGATTTTGTGAAGCAATTACATGAGAAGGTGCGACTAAAGATTGGAAGGATAAATGCTCAAAATGCTGACAGAGCCAATCAAGGCCGCCAACCTATGCGGTTTAAAGAAAGCGATTGGGTTTGGCTGCATTTTCGGAAGGATAGTTTCCAAATGCTCAGAAATCTAAACTAAGTCTGCATGGTGATGGTCTTTTTAAAGTGCTGGAGTGTGTGAATGATAATGCTTATATACGACTGATCTACCCATGTGATTATGGTGTTAGCACTACCTTCAATGTTGCTAATTTATCTCCATTTAGCTTCGAAGCCAATTCTGTTTCGAGGGCAAAACCTTTCTACCATGGAGGGTATGATGGAGATGCCAAGATGACTACCACCATAAATGAAGACATTTCACGACTTGATCAAACATTCAAGGGTTATATTCGGGGTTCCCTAAGTGACATGATTGGACCAATGAAAAGGTCAAGATGAAGTTTAGAGATGCGACATTGAATGCTTTGATAGATCAACTTCATGATGATGAACTCAAGACTAATTCGGCTAGGGCTAGGATTAATTATTCAAGCTTGTCAATTAACTGAAGACATCGTAAAGAACACTATACTCTTTTTTCCCACGTTGTTTTAACAAGGTAGTGTGATCTTTGTAAAATATTGTAACATTATTTTATTTTGGTTCATTGCTCGGCCATGTGGGCTTTTGAAGAGCTATTTTCGAAATTCATTCTGTTATTTTCGACCCAGACCATTAGGGTTTTGAAAATATTGTGTTTTATTCTGATTAGACTTAGATTTGGTAAGATTAGTTAAGGTAATATTCGTCAAGGTTACTTGGAGAAGAATTCGAATATATTACCATTTATTTTAGGAGTTCTATTTAAATATGGTTTTAGCTTCTTAAAGCTGTCATAAGTTGATTCAGTTTCCATTTGTGGTTAGGGTTTTGGGACGAGATTTATCCCTATAAAAGGAAGGGTATAACCAAGACATTCTTCAACTTTTATCAATCATATATTCAGAATTTTGAGATAATTCTCTGTGCTTGCTAGCTATTTTCATTGTTTCTTAATCATGCGGGTCAATTAAGTATCAATACCATTTGATTTGTGAACTAATCATGCGGGCTAGTTAGCTTCATAAACTTTGAATTGACTAGATCCCGAGGATTAATCTTGAATCAATTCATGCAACAAACTAGGGTTTTGGGAGATCCCTCGTTTTGGTAAAGTTCTAAAATTCCGCAATCTAGAGTCTTCACAAGGAGATTCATATCACCCGTCCTATAAAAATACTTTCTACCCATATCAAACGGTCATAGCGTTGTGGCCTTAATAACTCAGGCCAATTTCACTTATGGAATATTTATATAGAACCATTAGTATCTACAATCCTTAATTTAGTAGGGTTAGTGTACGAACAGCCTAGGACATCGTTATTTATGAGTTTTGTAATTGGTATTGTTACGCCATTTACCATTGTTAGGTCTTTATTGTTATTACTTTGGCCTAAATTAACACAAAATTGCAAAACCTCGTCATAATGGACTGGTTAATCTAATTTCAAACATTTAACAAAATTTGAGGGCTCAAATTTCCTAAGTAAATGACCTAAGTATAAGGGCTCTATATCTGAACTATAAAAACCTTTGGATTCGTACATTTTCTACGATTAAAATCCACATAACTTTGTTTGGTATTGTCAATGAAGAATCAGTTGGAATTTCCAGGCTTGTGAAATGAACGATGACTACAAGACGAGGCCTGCTCCTCCACCCACTTTACCCCCCATGATACCTCAACATTTTTGGTCTTGGATTGGAAATTTATTGAATTGGGGAAAGAGGGGAAACTTGGGAGATTTTGGAGTTACAATTCGAGCAATTAGAACAGAATGCCCGATTTGGCTTTTTAAAAATATACTGGGACTAGGTTTCAAGCTCGGAACCTAGTATGTTCTTTTTTTGTAACTGCGAAACCAGTTCCAAACTCGTAACAAGGTCCGAATCGTATTCTAAGTTAAGAATTAACATTCATACCTTATCAAATATAGAGTATTAAAGACTATTTTCAAATTGTTAATTAATACCCATTTGATTGGGTGCAAGTTCCCTCCCACTTTCTTCTCTAAAAACTCTTCCTTTCCATTCTTCCAATCCGTCAATAAGAAATTCCTCCAAAATTCATACTTAAAGATTCAAACCACCCAAAACCCTAGGCATCTTCATCTTGCTAAACTAATCTCTAAAGAATCACCATCAGAGAGGTTGTTTTGTGGTTAAAATTACTCCTTGAAGAATGTGGTCATCATATTACAATATCCTTCTTTTGATGAAAAGGTAAATATTAAAGTGTTGGTATTTCTTTTATAAAAGGGTTTTTAGCTCCATTTTCCTTTGCGAGTAATTCTTATATTTTAGGTAGATGAAGTGTTTTTTGATGAGCCTAGTAAGACAAATATTTGTATGGAACATCATCTTTTGTATTGTAGTTATTTGGAAATTGATTATAATGTGTGTTGTTTGGTAGATTAATGTCACGGAAAAGAACTCGAGGAGAACCCTCACATTCCCACGGTGGAAATTTTGATAAATTAGGCAATGAGAATGATGAGAAAGAGGGGTCTGAGGAGGCTGGGATTGCTACGACATATTGTAGTACTTTATAACGGAGAATTGTGAAGAAGGACTTTGTTGATTTTCAACAAAGTGGGAAAATGTTTGTTAGAGGAATATGCTAAGTGGTCAAGTTTGGGAAGGTTGGTAGAACAAGGGTAGACCCGAGGTTTCCAAAGAATACAAAGACATCTTATGGAAGGAGTGCAAGGTACCCATAATGAAATGTTTATTAAACATGTTACAAACACTTTTGTTTATTGAACATTAAACTTGATTTAAAGAAATGTATACTATCGTTATCCTTGCTAATTTTAATAGAGGCAACTTAGATCGATCCTCTGGATCTGGAGGATTTAAAGAAGAAGGAAATGACCATGATGTTGAAAAGTTGGAGAGAACACAAGTAGACCTTATCTGGTATTACATATTCTCAAATAGAAAGGGGAATCGTCTATGGTTGACTTATACGCACTAATTCGAGGGTTGCCAATGAGATAAAGCTCCCGTAATTGAAGTTTTAGAACAATTGGTAAGGGCGTATATATTAATTGTAATTTTATTCGTATATTTATTATATTAACTTTTTTTGAACTACTTAACGTAAGTAGGCTATAAGTTAAAGCATGATCAATTGGAAGGTCGATTTGTTCCTTCAGGTAAGCACACCATCCTTTGTGAGGCTATAATAAAATCCAACCACCTAGGACGTGCTATAGGAGTGGGAGAATTCTTGTCCCAAAGAGAGGCGTTTGGAATTGTTCGATCCTATGATCAGGCTAAACCATCGAGAATACACGTATTGCAAAAGGAAGCCCTCATTTGAGACAAACGGATAAAGCAACAAAGTATATTGATTCATAAGTTAATCGAGCACACCAGTATCCTACTACATGAGAATTTAGATTATTTGACATCCGGTTGGACTTCACCATCTAGAGGATCTTGCCACTCACTGGGAGAAGTTGAGATGAACTAACATCCTATTCTTAACGCGCCTGCAAATGAAGACAATGATTTTGACAAAGCCATCATGTCCACCGAAAAAGGTACGATCAATTAACTATTCTATTTGGGTTGAAATTTATTTTACATAGGTATTTTAATTCCATTCTAGACATTGAATTTGTGTGAGCTATACAATGATCAAGATGACAAGGATAGGTCCCTCCATGTTGCCAATGGAATTTTACATGAGTCGATGCGATATCATCACTCTATTCTAATTGGTGATGGTATTTGGAAAGTTTTGTTGGAGAATCCAAAGGTACTCAACTCCCTATTGCTGATTCCAGATAGCCACTACAAGCGAGTGAGATCCATGTGATGAATGTTTCTTCTATGGCCACATCATCTGATTTACTCAAATCCTTTAAAAGATCATCATTTGAAGAACACCCTGACCATGACACCTAAGCCAATCCTAGAAGCAGAAAATAAGATTAAACCTCGTGTCACCAAGGTACAAGTTATTAAGGAGTCACTGCAATTTGTAAGGTCTTATATGATTTGATGGCTAAACACCAATTGAACTTAACATACTTAATCTTAGGAAATGAATGTGTATTCAATCAAAAGCAAGAAATGATCACCCCATGGATTGACTTTGAAGACCTATAGATGTATGACCAAGTGAACCAAATGTTGATTAATGTCCCTCTACCTATTGTGAGTACTATAGTTTTATGCATTTGAATAAATAATTATTATTCCCAACATTTTTTAAATTAATGTTACCCCTTTTGCTTGGAAGGTACATGTATTATTTTTCTAACCAAAATGAGGGCATTTGTGCCCAGTGATGACTCAAGAATTAGGTTTTATTATCCAAAAGAGGGTCGACTACATCTGCAAAAGTTTAGGAAGAACTCTTAAAAAAATATTCGTTTTGCCATATATTGAGAGGTGATGGTTACACACTCATTTCCTTTAAGCAAATCCATTTATTCACTATTTGTATATTTATATATACGTTATAGGGACCATTGGAGATTAATATTTATTGTCCCCAAGAAGAAGCGCATTTATTGGATCGATCCTATGCACTTCCGATCATCTGAGGCGTTTGTTAAAATTTTAGGTGCCTCTATCAATAATTTGGGCGATACTACGGGTTTGGACTGAATAAAAATCAAGGTGTTATTTTCTTTTAATTTTGGCCATACTATTTAGTTATCAATTATTATAATTATTTTTGACTATTTCCATTCTTATTTATTAATACAAGAAATAAGCAAAGACGTGGGGGTGCGGCTATTATGTAATGCTCTACATGAGAGAGTGTGTCCAACGAGTGTGTGAGGATTACCTTGAAATCGATGAAGTGATTATTGATTTGACTCTTTTATACATTGTTGTAACGTAATATGTCATCCCATTACTCATATTATTAATATTTTCAATTCACAGATTTTTCAAAAGGTTCACAACCCGTATTCGCTAGATGATATCAACATCACAAGAAATTTCTTGGCTAGGTATCTAATGCACATCCGTTCCTCTTCCATTGGAAATTACAATATGGTAGTATGTGAAACTAGTATATAGGATGACATTACTTGTGTGTAATAGAATTTTCGTGATTTCTATTCTTCTCTATATATTGTAGCTTTACTAGAGTAGCCTATAGATTTTGATATAGTGTCATAGTGTCTTGTATTTTGTACTATCTGGATAGGTTATACGAGGCTTTTTACAAGCCGGTTTGTAATGACCAAAACATCCGAGTAGAGTTCCAATTTCAGACATCGGATTTGAGCCTCTTTCATTATTTCCCACAATCCCAAATTACACTTAAGAATTTAGAACATCATCTCTGACCCCATTTCCTGACTCGGAAGTAAATATTCAAAAAGAATTGAACGTGAAAATACAGTGCAATCTACCAGAAACATGACCTTTTACCTCGGTTCCATGAGACCTTTTACCTCGGTTTTCAACCCTGGAATAACTGAGGTAAATACCGCCAGAGTAAAATGTATTTTTTTTACCTCGGTTCAGAACCATGGTAAAATGAGCCTTTTACCTCATTTTTAAACCGTCTTCGGTAGGTTTTTGTAGCTGATGTCGGTCAATAGCAGCCGACCGACCACGGTAGATCATACTTGCAATATCTCAAAAACCGATGTTGGTATCTACATGAAAGCAACATCGGCTATAGCGTGAAGGTAAACAATGGGTTAGGAAAAGTTACGACATCATCATAGTTGACATTGGTCTAATAAAAAGCCATGTCGTAGATCATGAACAGCGAAATAGCACGCTGATATGGAACGATGATTACCACAACGTCGTTTTATGAGGATGACATCACAAAAAAAGACCCCGGTTTATGCAACGTCGGTCTAGTATTATTTTGGCTGTGAAATTGTGTGACGTCGCAGATGAATCGTCATATAACTTTATAATATTTAATAATTGATGACACAACAAATCATTGACCGGTAGCAATCAAATTTTATTTACAAAAACCAACATTACCAATCTATTGAAATACAAAAGATTGATGTGAACAGCTCTCATTATCCCATTACATCAGATACATATGTAACAGTGGATGTACAAATAACAAAGCCCAGAGCCCAGAGAATAGACATAAATATTAATATGGAATGCAGGAAAGCGATGTTGCTAGGTGAAATGACCAACGTCGCAGTGTTCGGACAACGAGCGATGTCAGATATTTATATGTGTTCCAGTCAGTTCCTGCCAAATGCGACTTTGGTAAACATTTGGTTATATCTTGTACTTGACTATGCACTGACTGACGTCGCAATTCAACTTGTGTTTTTATACTAAAAATTGATTATTTTCCACAATCAACCCTAATATCAGCCTTTTTTCTCACTCCTTAAAAACATGACATGATATTGGGAACACAATCAATATTACAATATATAACGTGTAACGTAGTCAACATACTTAATGAAAATATTCAACCATTGTTCAATGCCAAAAAAATACATGTAGAAGGTATGTTCATAAATTGCTAAATGAACATGAATGGAGGGGAAACTACCTCAATTAATTTAACCCGGAGATGTTCCATTCTAGGCTACTTGTTGATGTTTGGGAGAATAGAGTAGATTGAGTGCTTGAGTAGTTAAAATGTTAATGGAGAGGAAGGTGTGAAGTTCGGGTAGGAGGAAGTCATGTGTTGGAGAGGAGAAATTAATGGCTCTTGTTGCTGAATGTGATATAAATGGGATGGGTTTGGGGGGGGATTGTTTAAAATTATGGCTGGAAATTTTATTTTCCTCTGGAAATTTCAGTTCAACCAATGTCAATTTTGTGTCGGTCCATGTTTCGGTATATGCAAACCTTATGCGACGTCATTTATATGGGCCAAAGTATAATTTTATAAAAATTGTCGTACAAAATTCGTTGTTAAGATTACGAGCCCTTCTGACGACATGTTCATGCCAAATAAGAACAAAATACTCATGTACGTGCGAATAACAAATTGTTATCTCCAATTTTGGATTTATACTTCTCCCAATTCATTGTAGGGACTTGAGTGCAAAAATGAAAAAATTCACCCGTAGTCCCAAACTTAATTATGATATTCCCAAAAATAACCTTGATCACCCACATCTTATACACAACGTTGGTATTAGAGATACTAGTCTTATCCCCAGATAGGCTTAAGGCAGATCTTCCCAAATGACCCTTGTACATATACTTATGAGTACTCATCTACAATATACTGTAGACCATGTGCCAGCACTCTTTTAAAAATATGGACGAAATTTCATTAGGTTTTTATTTCATAAAGAATATGGCAAATGAAATTTCATCTGATTCTATTCGGTGGAAATTATCGTTCTTATAACGCAGAACACAATGCTAAGAAAAATGAAGGACGATTCCCCCGGTTCGCACCTCTGTTGGACAGTTGCATATTCTCTGTTCAGGTGCAAAATTAAGTAGTGTAGGGAGCATTCAAGGAAGTTGGGGGTCATATCGTAGTTTTCTTAAAGTTTTATCATACACTGTTTGAGGAGATTATAGTCCCGTTCCATTGACCAGAGCATGACAAAATTGGAACATCGTTCTCATAACTTAGTGAATTAGATAAGGGTATCTCCAGTTTTACATTGTGACTTCTCCCACTTTGCTGGAGGGACGTATTTGGAAAAAAATGAAAAGTAAACCGGATGCCCAAATTGGATTCCAATCTTCGTTCACGGGACCTTTTTCTAATTAATGATCCCCGATAGTGATAATGAAATTGGCATAATCCCACGGATACTTCCAAAAATCTTCCAATTACCCTTGTATACTAGTTAGTATATACTATATTATTAACTCTAGGCCTTGTATTAGAACTTTAGTAAATTTATTGTTGGATAAAAACGAGGGAAGAATACCCCCGTGACCTTGATGCATAAGTCCTACCAATATGATCGTGACAATGATACTTAGATTATTGGCTATATCCAATTTTACATCCCCCCACCACCATCTTGGAGGGACCTTATTGTAAAAAAAAGTTCATCGGTTGTGTTGAAATCAATTATGATCGAACCGGACTTTAATGAAGTTCATCGACATTGACACTATCAATTATTAATGTCTAATTAACTAATTAAAATTTTTAACGTCATTTATGTGCGTTTTGGTCAGATGCGGGCTCAGTTGATATGCTAGTGGGCTGAATTGTTGTGGCCCAATATATCCATAACCGACGTCGAAAGTATGTTGGTCAAATTTCACAAAAAATGACTTACATTTGACGTCAGTTACGCAGTTTGTCTGAAAAAAGCCCATTTGATATGACATTGGGCTGAAATAGTTTGACCATCGGTTAAATAAGTCGACGTTGCAATACCGTCGGTATTGTATCTATCTTTCGACATGCACGTGGCATCTCTTTGGTGGAGGAATAAAAATAGTTTGTAACGACTATATATGGAGCCCACCTCTTACATTACTTTAAACATTCAACTTTTCCTCGAATTCCAACAGTCCTCCTGCCCATCCTCTCAAAGATGTGGTTTCTACATTTGGTTATTTTACATTTGTTTTTTAATATTTAAATTATTATGTATATGGTGGGTGAATGTGTTATTTTCTTCATGTAAGACGTGTCTATGGATTAGGGTTCATCGATCAGGCTCTGGGGTGTTAGAATGTCAATTAGGTTGTGTCTATATATATTTTGGTTTAGGTGCTCTCTATTTTCCTGTTTGTTGCCGCTGTTAGAGTCTCCCAGTTTCATGAATGCGACGTTGTCTATCCATCGTTCCAACTTCGGTTAGACCGACCAGTGTTCGACGTCACTTGATCATAATTTCTGTAGTTCGTCTCGCATATGATGTTGCACACTTATCGTTTAACCATTTGGTTTTACCGGCCCATGTGTGACATTGCTCAGTTATAAATTTTGCAGTTTACATAGCATGTGACGTTGCATAATAATTGGTTAACCTTTCGGTTTTACCAAACCATGTGCAACTTGACTCTGACATATTGCATTTATATATTAATTGATTAACAGATTACATTAATTGAATTGTAACGAATCATTAAAATATGAATTTCAAGAATCATGTCTAGCAGTGCAGGTTCGCGCCGCAATCTCATTGTTGTGAGCGATTTAATTTTAGTATATAAATTGTGTTTGTATTACCAATATTCATAGTTAATTTATAAATATTTCCTTGATTAACATATCCATATCGATTCAGACGATGAATGTCTACGAGCTACATTTGGAAACATCTTTCCTCATTTCATCCACACCCTGACGCAGGCGAACTTCGAGAAAGTTCCCTTCCTGGTAAGTAATCCCTGTCACGTATTAATTTTATTTTCAAAATTTTAATTCTATGTTTTACTTTCATATTAACTGACCCTGATTTTTTGTTTAAAATTCAGTACGTCCCAAGCCAGATTGTGGAGCTCCTACCACCATTGAAGTTTCATGATGTACTCAGGTTCAATAGAAAGGAGTACCACATGCATTACTCGGGGAACAGGATGTTGAAGACCCGAACGCCGATGGATTTTGAGCAGTTTCTGATTGTTGAGGGACTCAGCAAAGGGGACATGCTCTACTCTGAGCTGATTAATCGTTCTGGCCCTGCAGTTTTTATTGTCGAACTTCTTCCATATTGGTGTAACGTATTTGGAACAAGATTATTATTTATGTATTTTGATATTAATATATAATTTTTAATCTGCATGTTAGCTATGTTATTTTAATGTTATTCAATCCTTAATATTTAACCTAACATACGCACAAAGTTTGAAAAGAAGTATCAGCAACAAAACAAAACAAAAAACTATGGGGTATTATAGAAATCAATCTTGAACTAGAAATTTTGTGTTACGAAATTTGTTTTTAAATAATCTCAAACTATTGACCGGCTGCTTGGTGGGCCAAAATTGTTAGGCCCACCAAAGTCTGCGATGTCGCTCACTAGTCTACACTATGTCACCTGATCCGGTTTTTATGTGACATTGCATATATCAAGGCAGAGTGAACAGTGGTTCAAAACGACGTTGTTTCTAAATGGTTATAAATAGGTGGACACTGAAAATTAGTTCAGCCATCTATTTACAAATTTTCCACGAATTCCAACAGTCTCTAGCTTCCTCCTCATCTTCTCTGCTCAGGAAAAAGGTTTGTTCTTCCCTATCTCCAAACATATAACCTTTTGAATTCTTACGTTACTATATCAAATCTGTGATCAGTGAATGTGTTTTGATTTTTTGGCCATCTCGTCTTGTCTCAGATTTTTGCAAATGTGAACTTTCCTTGAGTTGAAACTTAGGTATAATGTTTTGGTTTGTTGGAAAATGATTTTTGTTTAATAGGATGTTGATTATGCTTCATTTTTTGGTTATATGTGTTTTTTTCTGTAGCAACCTATGATATATGCGACGTCACTAATCTTTCTACCACAACTCGGTTTATGCAATTATAGTGCGACGTCGCATCTTCTTATTTCCAGTAGCTTATCTTTTAGTTTGTGGTGTCACACTGTTATCGTTTGACCTTCAATTTAAACAAAATGTTATCGACTTTTCATTGTGACATCTACTTCTACATTTGTTAAGCATATGCAACTTTGATTTTGTTTCGATCTTATCTTCGGCTTAACTGACCTCTATGTGAAGTCGCATGAACATGTCGGCCATCCCACTAGTTTGAGCTGACATGCACTTGCGATGGCGTTACCGACGTCGTACCTTGCACTCCATAGGGATGTTCACACTTTTTGATACAGGAGTGATGGCTGGTGAATGATCGTCCAATCCACCATTTTTTCATGTCTTTCACCAACGTACATATATATATTTATTAGCTAACACATCTTCACACACTATATATATAACAACTAATTTATTTTTTGTTTTCATACAGTTTGCTGCACAACATCAGAACCCATAGCATGTTTTCATACGATGGCTGTTGATAGCCAACATTTCCACTGCTTTCTCGAGCATCAGAACTTTGGGGAAAATCCTACTTTAGTAAAGATTTTTAAATAAATTTTATTTGTTGAAAATTGCATATATATATGCATATTTCAAAAAATATTTTTTAAAATTTTATCTCATCCAGTGTGAGATTGTACCACTCTTGCCGACTAAGAACATGCTACAAGACATAGTGGCTTATCAACTACTCGGGGCAAGGTAAGATCAAGACCCTTTATCCAAAGGGTTTTGGTGAATTCCTCAGGGAAAACAACCTGCCCATCGGGATACCTTTTTCTTTGAGGTGCTACATGTAGGGGGGGGGGGGGCAATCATCTTCAAGGTCATCATTGTCTGTGGTGATTGAGTTTATTGTTTTTTCACCTATGTTGGAACTTAGAAAACTCTTATTTAAATTTATGTAAAACTTTTATGGATATTTTCATGACTACTTTTTTTCAAAATTATTTATTTAAAATTATATAATTGACTATGTATATGTGCGATTTCATTTGTGCATGATTTTATAAAACCATTTTATAATTTTACGATTAAAAACCATTGAACAAAGGGTGTAATGAACATTTACGAAAGTTAATTATGATTTCTATGGTGTTTGTAGCATAATGATTGTTAGTTACTCTAATGCCTAATTATCCTTTTACATACCCCTAAATTAATCGTGATGACGGGATACTGGGAGGAGAGAGACGCTGAAATGGGGAGAAGCGCACGACCACCAGCTTCTATTTCCATTTTTCTAACACCGTCAAATTCTTTACTTTAATGTGTCTTTTACATGCTTCCGACTTTGGTTGTCAATTGGACCACATGTCGGTGCAAACGAGGTTTAATGCAAAATCAGGACACCTATTAAAACAACATGTGCGACGTCGCACATGACTCGGTAACATTATTTACTTAAATTTTTTAACCTTTTACTTTGGTTCACATAATAAATTAGGTAAATAATATCTTTTATTTTGAAATAAAAAATAAACGAGGTAAAAGAACTTTTACCTCGGTTATTTGGTGTTAACAAAAAAAGAGGTAAAAGAGGTGAAGTAATAGGTCATTTTTCGTTTAGTGGCACATCTGGATTTCACAAACGAAGGAGGAACCTTATTCGAAGGTTAGACCGATGTTCCACATACGGAACACCTATAAGGTTATGAACTTGTAACTTGTCAAAGTGTCCGAGGATCGGTCCTACAATTCTGAATTTGGAACTCATCAAAGGCGGTTCCACCCCACTATTAAAGGCGGTTCATAACCGCCTTTAATGGTTGATGTTCAAAGGCTGTTCGTGGAGCTACATTTGATCAACGAGGATCAAAGGCATGGCCAAAGAAGTCACTCCCAAAGTAACTTCTCTTGTCCGATGAAACCACTTTTAATAGGCATGTTCTCCACTAGTGCATCTAAGTTTGATATTTAAGTTAATTTTATAGATATTTAATATATAATTCACTTTTTTAAATATTTGCTTTTTACCTACTTTATGTTTTGATATTTTAGTTGTACGATTTGAGATATATGATGATTATATCTTATGTTTTACTTGCCTGGGTAAAACTTTTATATTTTATATTATTTCTTACTTAAGTATTACGGTATTTGATTTCCCAAGATTATTGTTTCTTAGATATCAATTAATGTTTTAGGTCGTGTTTGGCGGAGTTTATATGGTGCTTCGTGTTAGGATAAGCCAGATTGTTGACTAGATCATTATAAGGCCGAGGCCTTGATGAACACGAAACCTTATTGAACGGTCAAGTATGGTATTTTCTATTATTTATAAGTTTATATGATGATCAAATAATAATTGATATTATTTCTGGGTTTGGCATAATTTATATACTGCTTTGATTTGTTTCAAAAAGCGAAGAAATTCGAATGGACAGAAAAGTGTGTGAGCAAGCTTTTCGAGACCTAAACGAATAGTTATGCAGCCTACCCACCTCGATGAAGCCAGAGAGGGGAATATTTGTGCCTTTCTATCTCAACCTCCCCCTTAGAGATAAGTGCGGTCTTGGTGAAAGAGAAATAAAGGGCACAACACCCCATCTACTTTGTGAGTAGGGTCTTGCATGGGTCAGGAACTTGGTATACAACCATCGAAAGGCTACTACTGACCCTTGTCCATGCAGCAATGATACTTTGACTGTACTTTCAAAGTTATAAAATCATCCTGCTTACCAGTCATCCGATCAGGCAAGTGCTCCTCTAGCCTGAGGCTTTGAGTCAAATGATGAAATGGGCAATCGAGCTAGGAGAACATAACATCTAATTCCTCCCAAGGATAGCTATTAAAGGCCAAGCCTTGGCGGATTTCATTGTGGAAACCACAGAGATTATCGAAGTTGATGATAAGTAAGTTCTCGAGGAGACACAGAAGCTCTATGTAGAAGGATCATCACCCTCGGGGTATGTGAAGCAAGCATACTACTTACAAGCCACGAGGGAAAAGATTATTCCTATGCACTACACTTTGACTTCAAGGCCACAAATAATGAAGCCGAGTATGAAACACTGATTAAAGGCTTTGACTGGCAAAAGAGCTAAACATTTGAAACCTGGAGGTTTTTAGCGATTCCCAAATTGTAATCTAGCAAGTGAAGGGGGAATATGAGGCTAGGAAAAGGGGTTTGAAATGCTACATGGAGGTGGTGAAGCCTCTCCTGGAACAATTCCATCACTACACCTCGAGAAAAGAACTACAAGGCCGATTCCTTGAGCAAATTGGCCTCGTCAAACCTTGACATGCGGTCTCAAAGGCACTTAATGATGGAAACGCTAAGAAAGTGTAGCTTCGAAGAAGAAACGACAATGACGATGATGGAGGAGAAGAACTCGTGGATAACGCCAATTATGAGCTACCTTCGAGATGATACCCTTCCTGAAGGTTCCATTAAAGCAAATAAAATATGACTAAAGAATCCTAAGTATGTGATCCACGAGGATGTGCTCTATCGACGGGGCCATATACAATGCTTCTTTGATGCGTAGCCCCCGTGAAGCTGATTACCTAATCTGCGAGACTCACTAGGGAGTACGCGGAAGCCATCTGGTGGCTGGATTGATAGCAAAGAAACTCCTTATGGCCTGATACTACTGGCTTAAGATGTTCGATTATGATAATATGCAAATCCAAGCCTTCCACCAATATCAAATGCATGTGCTCTAGGAAGAAATGATGAACATAAACAGCTCCCGACCATTCGACAAATGGGGAATCGATCTAGTAGGCCCCTTTTCTGAGGCTCTAGGGCACTTCCAATACTTGATCATTTCTTTGGAGTGCTTCAAAAAAATGGGTCGAGATCGAAGCCTTAACCAACATAAAAGGGAAAGCAGTGATTGGATTCTGCTAGAAAAATATTATCTGTTGATTTGGGATCCCTCGAACCATCATAACCGACAATCATATCCAGTTTGTTAGTGATCCATATAAGAGGTGGTGCAGGGAGTAAAATATCTGTCAGAAAGTCACCAGCATGTGCCATCACCAAGCCAATGGGGAAGTGGAGGTTACGAACCAGACCATAATCAATGGCATCAGAGCAAGGATCAAAGGGGCGGGAGGAAATCAGATCAATGAACTCTCTAACTTGCTCTGGTCATATCAAATGACGGAACCTTTTGCTATAGGTGAAACTTCAATGCAGCCTAGTCTACGGCTCGAAGGCGGTAATCCTAGCTGAGATTGAGCTAACCACCATTAGAATGTTCGCCATCAGCGACAAAAATCAATAGGTTAATGATGAGCACCACCAGCTGGACCTTGATCTTCTCGAATAAAAGAGGGAAAAAACATCCCTCTATGAAGCAAAAGTGAAGGAGAGGGACAGGCGATATCATGATCGAAGGGTTCAGAAGATATAGTTCTTCCTGGGAGACCTCGTGATGAGGTGAAATGAGAAAAGCCATAAGGAGCCCTCGGGAAAACTGGTGGCAAATTGGGAAGGACCCTATAATGTCTTCGAAGTGCACCCTGGGGGAAGCTATGTGTTGGAGACACTCAAGGTTAGCTAATCCTCAGAACATGGAATGTCTCCAACCTTCAGAGGTATTACTCTTCAAAATCCCAACAGATACGATCAGTCCAGGGAGTAGCTTACCCAAAAATAGCTATAGGCCAGGAGTATCTTTGACTGGTTTACTTGCTGTAAGCCGAGGATCTTCCCCAATCTTTGTTATTAATCTATTGAAGAGTACATTCATTCCAGTATATCCTATTCACCTAAATACACCATGAATCAAGGAGGCCAAAGTCTTTATCTATCTTCAAAACATGTCACGATGACTTATAAGTAAAAATGATTGAACCTCACATATAACATGTCATGATGACTTGAAAATAAAAAGGGTTGAACCACACATATAACATGTCACAATGACTTGAAAATAAAAAGGATCGAACCCCGCATACAAAGCATTATGAGAACTCAGAGATAAAAAGGTTTGAACCCCATATATACATTCAAAAAGAGCAACGTTGGCTTATAAACAAAAGGGTCAAAGTCCATACACGTATTCGAAACAAAATTACAAAATTACAACATAAAAGTAACTATCTAGATATTATCCTACCTATTTTCAAAACTAAGAGCTAAGGTAATGGAAGTTTGTCTAAGTGGATCAGGGGGTCCTCTACGAATATTTTTGACTTGATAGGAGCTTGGCCGTCAGAAAATCCTTGTTGGGATCTGGCTGCTCCTCGATCAAGCCATCAACCCTAGCACTGGGGTTGAACTCTAAGGGCTCTTACTGAGCCTCCTAGATCTCCGTTGTAGAGGAGCGACATCAGGCTCTTCATCCTTCTCTATTGTTTCAATCACAAGGTAAGAATCAATACCCTAGCCAGTGCTAGAGGTGATCCCTCGACCTATACCCGTGGATGGGGTCCCTTAATTGGTAGTGCAGCCGCCAACATGGTTTGAGGAAGCGCGGCCACTAAAAGTGAGGCCACCTCTCCCTTGAATGATAGCACCCCTTCGACCTCCTCCCAAATTTCTCCCTTGGATAGGGGCTCCAAATTGTATTAGCTGTGATTCGATTACGATTCCACGAACAGGATTAACCGGCTGGGCCGAGGCCGCAGGGGCAGTTTGTTTTTCTTTCCCGAGGCACTGAATAAAAGTCGGCTGGGTCGAAGACTAGCCTAGGTGAGAGAATATGGAGCTGCTCCTTGTGCATGAGGGCCTGGAGAGATTACACCCCTGGGAGCTCGAAACCCCGCTCTTCTTCTGGGTGGCCCATGAGCTCAAAGCTCCTCCTTTATTTTTTATCTCATTGAGCCACCGTTCAGCCTCACCATAAGTTCCACCATACTGAGGATGTTGTTGAAGCTCCCGAGTCTGCATGATGTCCACAGTTTCTTGAAGATACACTTTGAAGTCGACGATAAGTGTGAGCTCGACCATCCCAAGCCAAAGGCTATCCTTGTAAGCTTGAACGTGCTCTCCTTCTCACATAAATCATTCTTGAACCTATCCTTTTCCCGTTAAGCCGCGATAGTGTTTGATAGCTTCTTGCGAGCAAGAGGAGGATGCCCCCCGGAGGCCTTGAAGGTCTTACCAGCTGCTAAGCACTTTTGAATTGAACCAAACCCCACGTCAGTAGTAATTTCCGTGAGAAGCTTGCTTTGCCAATCAAAAAGAAACTAATGGTCATTGAATAACCCGTCCTTGGCGGAAGCAAGAATTTCACTTTCCTCCCTGGCCTGAATAAGGTCGTCGAGGAGACCCTTTTTCGTGTCATGGCAGCCACTCCACCATAGATCGATCTCCTCGTCTGTAGCACAGAGCTCACCTTCAAGACGATGAGCAGTATACCAATATCGCCCAGCAGCCAAGTAATGGTTCCAAGTCCAATCTTCTATCTTGTGGTATCATTTCTTCATTACTTGGAAAGAGAAATTGAAGAGAGATCTCCTTTGAGTTTGGGAAAGGCAGTTGGGCACCAGAGCTAAAGTATATAATATAAAGAAGAATGTAAAAAAAAAAGCTTAAGTAAATAGAAGAAGAAAAAAAATGTATCCATGCAGAGCAAAATTTGGATTACGTAAAATAAGCCTCCTCGGCTTGGCTCGCACTAACCAGGAGCTATCAAAGGATCAAGTTCATAGCTTCCACTGCAGAAGTCACCTTGGGGACCGCAGCGAGCGAAGGGTAGAAAGATCCCAAAGACACTAGGCTGCCTTCCCCCGCTTCAGCCCCGGAAAAAGTGTTGGGCTTGGAGGGGTTCTGATTGAGAGCCTTCTTCCTTCGAGGGGAACAGTGAGAGTACGTAGACTCTTCGTGACTCTTTTTCTCCTGGACCTCAGTTTCGGTGGGGTGGGAGGAACCGGAGAAGATTGTTGTTGAGAGGAAGGGACCCTGGTACAATCCTCTGAGGGAGAAGGAACAACCATCTCCTCCACCTCCTCTTCGATGCTGAAGTCATTGCTGAAACCCATTGGAAAAAAGTGAGAAAAATAACTAGAACAAAGCAAAGAATTGTGTCTTGAAACATCACAAACGCCTTAGGGGAGGGGGGGAGGGGGTATCCTTTGAAGAGGTCTCTGCCCCCTCGACAATATCCTGGGTTGAGAGATCAAGGACATTGGTCTCGGTGCCCCAGGGTTGCGTGTTAACCTTTGAAGAGTTGCTACCCTTCTCGAACTTCGCCTTCTTAGAAACCCCTCCCTCGGCATCGGAAGAAGTCTTCCTTTTTCCTTCATGGGCTTGCCATCATTTTCTCCCTTCTTCTTCTTCTTCTTGGATGAGGCCATTATAAGGGTCTGTGGGATGAGGCGGTTTTATAAACATGGGGGGCTTAGCCATACACCAATCTATCGTATACTTCCAAAGGCCAAGTGTAACCAGGCCCTTGCTTCCCATGAGTGACTACGACATCCAAAGACTCTCCCAAAAGCTTGTTCCTATCTGACACCAACTCTCTAGGTATGCAGTACTGGCTGTCATTCTCAAACCTCGACTTCAAGTTCCATTTACGAACCTTGTAGCATTCTATCTCACACTCGAAGGTGTAGATGAGAGGTTCTACCATCCTTTACAATTAGAGGATATCTTGATGGGATGCTTCAATGATCTATTGCTGAAGGTAAGAATACCCTTTACCTCCACATCCTTGTGTGTGGCGGGCTTGCTCCGAGACACGAAATAGAGCGATTCAAAGAGCTTGTTGGAAGAGGTGATCTGTAGTTTGTGGCATTGCATCATGAAAGAAACGATGTAGGTAATGACATTTAAATGAAGCTGAGCCAGGTTAACTTGATGCTCTTCGAGAAGCCGAAAGAGGAGTAGGGAAAATGGGAAGAAAAGCCCAAATTTCAAATCCCATAAGTAGACGATGCATCTCTTTGGCTGAGGGCTTCTAGGGGTCTCATTATCTCGAACGACCTCGATTATGAGGTCTGCAGGAATTTTAACTGTGGCAGGGAGGGTAGTGAGAAAATGGGAGATCACTTTGGGAACCCTTTAGGGACTCTCGATAATGGGAGCAATAATGTCACAAAAAAATATCCCCACCTCATCTCTTTTGATATGAACCTCCCTAGGAACCCGCTCCCTCGAGACTACCCACTTCCTTCATAAACCCCTATGTGGTGGCAGACACTAAGAGAGAGTACCTTTTGGTCCCTCGTCAGAAGAACCAAAATTGGCAGAGGAAGAGGAGACAGTGTCAGTTTTGTAGGCGGGATCTGGAGGAATCGCCTTCTCCATTAGTGACAGACTCAGAAGTGGCCAAGAAATTGGTCGGAATCCCTCCTTTAAAACCCAACAGTGTTTGCGACATTTATAAAATTCAAAAGAAAGGTTAAAATAAAGGGAAGAGAGGGGACTTACTGGTGATTTGGCCGGAGCTCTCTAGAAGTACAACAAAAATTTGTGAATTGGGAAGTGAGCTCTAAGAGATAATAAGGACATCTTAGAGAAGATTTGGGAAAAAAGTGATTAATGATCCTAAAAATGGCTTATATATAAAGTGAGGAGAGGGTAATGATTACCTTAGACCACAAAAAAATTAAGTAGGAGGCGTAAGAAAGTGGGATAATACACCTGCGTGAGAAAAATATTATTCTCATTAATGAGAAATGACGCATGTGTGGTATCCAGAATGGTTGTCACTCCCCCCTGGGAAGCTTGAAGCAGCATGCAACTTGTGTCCTTTCCACTTCTTTAGTTCGTGGCCTCCTTGTGTCAAAACATAGAGGCCTCATGCTTCAGGTAAAACAAATTAGAAGGTCGAACCCTTAACCCATAAATGATTAGAACTTCAAGCCCTTAACCCATAAATGATTCGAAGCTCGATCTCTTAGCCAGTAAAATATTCGATGGTCGAACCCTTAGCTAATGAAGACTCGAAGGTCCAACCCTTGACCAGTGGTAGACTCGAAAGTGAAACCTATAGCCTAAGAAGGGCTCTAAGGCCGAACCTTCAACATTTTGGGGGCTTATTGATAGTATATTAGTAATACTGGGCCTAAGTACCCCCATTTGGCTGGCCCAAGTCAATTGAATTTTCCTGATTTATATCCTTTGTTTAATAACCATTAGGTCGGCCCAAGGGAAAATCCTAGTACTTGCTCCACATGAAAACAAAACAGTTTCCCTACCTAATCCTACATGCTTTCAGCTAGCTGACATATATAAGGAGAGAGGTAACACTATTCACTCAACTAATTCAATTCTAATTCCAAAGAAGATGTCTGACTTTATCATCGAAGCCTTCCCACTGGACAACTTCGAGGGCTTTATCTTGTAGATTCCGGCCAAACAAGCTCTTGACTTATCGTCGGCAGTTCGGTGGTGCATCAATGAACTTGTGGAGTGGTAGAAAGGTTTCAAATGTGTAAGCTTCCTTAAGTTTGTTGTTTTTATTAAACTTATTCAGTGTTTGTTACATGCTAGATACAATTTCAACTACATGATGCAACTTAGGAAATTATTTGCTATTGATCGGAGATGATCCATAAGTACACCTTCATATGTTGTATAGTTAGAAATACTTGAAAAACTTATTGTACTTGTTTTGTTCTAACTCTCTTGCAATTCCCAAATTATAGTTTAGATTTGGAATTGTGTCATTCGAATCCAAGGCTTATATGTCTATTATTAACTACTCCCTCTGTCCCAGCTTCTTTCGCTGAGAGAGAAAGGAGTATTTTTAAGCATCCATTATTCAACCAATTCTGGGCCATGTGCTGGGGGGTATTTGTATTTGTATTTGTATTTTCTTTTTTATTTTTAATTCATCCTTACTTAGTCAATTTTTGGGCCTTTAAACACTTTCTGGGCTCTGTAATTTTTACCGCCCAAACTCAATCCAAATGGAGGGAACAACTAAATATATGATGATTTCAAAACAAATTTCCAAATCCAAAATTCAGAGCCAAGAACATGAAGAGTACAATTTTTTTGAAATTAAAAGACCAAAATCAGCTCCTAACCCACATTCTACTCCCCACTATAAATATATCTAAAATCTGCAAAGCATTCACACAATCAATTCATCATGGTCCCAACCATGGAAATCTTCTTTATACTCAACCTTTCTCCAACATTTCTTGACTCAACCATTCTCCAACTTAAAAACTAGAAATATCAACAAAATTCCTTTTGTTTTTTCGTACCCTCAGGCTCAATCTCAGGATTCATCAAGGCCTACCAAGCCTTTACAGACTAATTTCTCTCTTGCTGCTGGATCTCCCCATCATCATTGGGTAATCAGTATAAAATGAGGGGGTAGAAGAATATCACAAACCAGGAGAGGCAACATGTTGCTGAGTTTTTGTTGAACAATAGCAGGGCTGGGAAGATACTTCAAGGGAAGAGAATGGAGGCAACAGTAAGGTTAAATTGCAGCAGTAGAGCCGTTAGTTACATTTGGTTGAAAATGAAGCTCCAATTGTCTATGAGGTAGATGCTAGACATGAGATTCAGAATTTCGGTCATCCGGGTTACAACAAGAAGAACATAGATCTGGAGTCATTGCGAGCCTTACCTGCAGCCAAACGAAGAACAATCAGAGGCAAAAGTGCATGTTTAGGGATAGGGAAGAGCACAATACAGTGGGTTGTGGCGGCAAGGGTTATCTGAGCCATACAAACAGTATGAGGCCAGTCCTAACATTTCAACACAAGGTACACAGGTTATAGTTCTGCCTATCAAACTTGCAAAACAACTTTCAATTCTAACATGTGGACAATTTAATCCACTTTGATGAGAAGGGGTTTTACATGACCAAGCCAATTTTCTGTTATCTTTTAGCACCGGGTCAACCTGAACCCTTAAGAACATGTAAACATAAGCCAAAGCTTATGTTTATGTGTGCTGTAATTAGGCCATTTACAGCCATGGTGGTGTTTTACTTTTTGATGGGAATTTTGCGGTGTTCCCATAAACTGAGAGGGTTAAAGCACAAGGAACCATCATTAACCGTCCAAGAGGAACTATTGAAACAAAGCTTATGGAGAAGATCACCAAAATTGTAACACAAGCAAATATTATAATCCCTCCATCCCAGGTCAAATTGCACATAATATTTTTCATGCTCATCAAGAATTTTGTTAAACCATTAATATGTTTAATTATGTATAATAACGACAAACAAAAAGTTACTTTTGAGAAACTACTTATTATGACAAATACAAGAATACCAAATAGGATAATATTTTTGCTTATATATCTACTCAAATATACGGTCAAATCTTGATAGAGAATAGTATCAAATAGTAAGTGTGCTATTTGAGCTGGCACCGAAGGAGTACAAGAAATCATTCCAACAATCAAAGCCCGTTGGCCACCATTCATGAGCAATCACATTTACATTCAACAAGACAATTGCAAGGCACAAATTAAGAATTCAAATCCTCAATTCCGGCAGTAGCTGACTCTGATGGCTTTCATATCAACTTGGTATGTCAACTAGCTAATCCCTAGACCTCAATGTTTTAGACCTTGGTTTGTTTAACTCCATATAGAGTGTGCAACATGAAATACCGAGTACACCACTTGATAGATTAGTAGAAGCAGTCTATAATGCATATGACAGAGAAGATCCAGCAATATTGAATAAGGTTTTCCATAACCATCAAGCATCAATGATAGAAATCATAAAAATAAAGAGATTCAACAATTACAAGATGCCTCAGATATCAAAAGAAACGCTCATAAGAAGGGGAGAAATGCCAAGGATGCTTAGTTGTGATGAGGGAAATGTACGTGAAGCCATGGAGCACCTGGTTACAATTCAGGAAACTAAAGAAATGGGGTAGTTGATACATGTTCTGGGGTATCAAGTGCAGCAGAATGGATGTTAGTTCCTATCTTTTGAATGGGTTAAACTAGGGGTGACATTTTGGAAACCTGAAAATTTGTTTCTTTTGGTGTGACAAACGAGTTTTATTTGTAATCCAATTAAAATTAATGCAAGTTTGATTTTCAGTTGTGTATAATGTTCTATCAGGCCATAAACAAAATGGGAATGCACAGTTATCATGCACTTCGTGAATACACGTCAAGGCTCTTCCAAATTTAGATGAGCATTCAAAGAAATAGTCACACAAATATCAGTACAAACATCATTAAAGTCACACAAGAACAGTCACACAAGCATGAAGATCATGCATAAATCAGTACAAACACTTACATATATCAGGGTTCAGTATAAATGGTTAAACACTTGCATATATCAGGGTTCAGTTATCCATCATATATTAAGGTTCAACAAAAATCATTATAAACATCAGTAAAGTCACACAAGAACAGAGATCATGCATAAATTAGTACAAACACTTGCATATATTAGGGGTCAACAATGATTAAACACTTGCATATATCAGGGTTCAGGAAGCCAGCATATATCAAGGTTTAGCAAAAATCAGTAGAAACATCAGTAAAGTCACAAGAACAGTCACACAAGCAAAGAGATCATGCATAAATCAGAGACCAAAGAACAAACAAGCAACAAATAACAAACAAAACCAAAGTACTCCACTTTTGTAGGAAAAATACATTCGAATCCACACTTATGGGAAGATCCACCCATTTTATTAGGGTATCTCAGTTCCGATGGCCAGGGTCTGCAACACAAAAACAAGCAACAAAGAAAAATTAGTCTTTAAAGAAAGCTGACAAATTTTATAGATTAAAATGATAAACAGATAAATACTTAACTTTTTCTGCCCCTTCCCTCTGTTTAGCACGCAAGAATAAACAACGAAATCGAGAATACATATTTTAGTTGTAAAAAACTGAGTCGATTTGGTCAAGGCTAAGTGGAAGAGGCGCAGCCGACACATGATCCGCTTGTGATCTAGACACGCTCTTAATTAGGGGCAGACACCGGACGTAACTAGAAGTGGAAGAGTCGTCTGACATAACCCTATGGGATCGTGACTCAACTAAATGGTCTAGGTTCTAGCCGACTGAAGGCCGGAAACTTGACATATCCCGCATAGCACAACCGGGGTACCATCCCCAATTCAAGCATGGCACAACAGAGGTAACACTGGGGGAAGATGAAGGTGAAAAGTAGACCTGGGCGGCAACACCAGTGGATCTAGCCAGCGAATAAACTCTAGGACCCTAAGGCTACGCCACCGAGGGTTTTGAATCACCGACGTCGGCACAGGAGGTGGGTTCAGCCTTATCCGCCAGTGAAAACCCAATGGATATGTTCGAAGATCAGGATTCCTCTACATAATATTTCAGACACTCACCCTTGCAATTTAACCCACAACCAGAAAATCCAGATGAAGCCATTAAAAAAAGTAATGCCCAACAGAGAAAAAAGATGAGAATCGAGAGGAGCAGAGAAACAAAGGAAGAAGATGAGAAAGTAGAGAGAGTGAGGCGCATCTAAAACCTTAATTGGGTTCTTATAGAGAGGGAAGATTAAAATGGGAGAGGGTGAGAGAGAGAGTAAATGCATGAAGAATCTCGATGAGTGAAAATAAAGCCCTTCTGAAAAGTGGAAGATGAAGGGATAAGAATAAGCCATTTTGAATTTTTGGTTAGTGATATGTTTAATGTGGGGAGAATAATTAGTTAGATGATTTTGGGTTAGGGTTAGTTAAGTGGGTAGTTTGGACTGTGTTAGGGAAATTTTGTCTGAAACAATTAGGCCAGCCCAACTAAAATATGAATAAAAGTGCAAAATTAAATGTAATATTTAAAGAGTGCAAAAATAAGTTGGACGGAGCAAGTATGATTCAATATCAGTAATTAAGATGCATATGTGGGCTTCATTGAACCATATTTTCCTAGTATCTGAAGCACGAAAACCATCAATTTGTTTTTAATGTTTAGAGTTCTAGGCTAAGAAGTACGTTATTCAGTGCTTTCTACCTGTTGTTCCATTACTTTGCATTCAATATGAAATTTACCATTACTTTGCAACTGAATTTGGTATTCATAATGTCTGAATTTAGCAATTTTCATCAATACAAAATCTTGTGTGAGACCGTTTCACAACGAGATCAAAGATTAATGTTCAATATTATGAAATTTATTAGAGATAGGGTTCCAAGTATAATTTAAGAAAGTTTGAGAGAGGAGGGAGGGATCTAGGTGAACATACCATTTTTTTAGGAGGCATTGGGCATAAATAATTGGGAAATTAATCATTCTTACTCATAAGAATCTTGTTGGTTAAGAATTAGGATTGGAGAAATTCGTGGATCAATTTTTTTCCTCATTTCTGCGGAATGCACAGATTTTTACTGTTATACTTGATGTTTCAGTTTCAGTTTCAGTACTTGGTGTTTCAACTAAAACTTGTGATGTTTTTCATAAGTCTTTTTTTCCACTAAAATCAAGTGTTTTAATGTTAAATTTTAATCTTATATTATAAATATCGTGTTTAAATGTTAATTAAATATCTTTTATTTTATTAAACACTTTATACATGTTGACACTAGTTAGTGATATTTTATTATCTTAAAATTTATCATATAGGAGTAATTTATATTTTTAATTTGATTAATGTATTTATTTTTCAACATGCCACTTTAAAAGTGGACTTTGATGTTTCTTTTTCCCCAATCTTATAGGTGCATATTTGTTTAGTATATCCTCAATGTGTCAACTGTGAAATGGTTTTATATTTTTAATACTAATATTATTATTTTTTATATTAATGCCACATTTGTCGAACATTTTGATGATTTAAAATTCATGAGTGTTTTATTTGATGTTTTAATATTATAATTTGAATTTTTCCATTATTTGTTCAATTATTTTTCATTTAAATTTAAATTTTAGTTTTTATTTGATATTTGACTATTTTATTTTGATATGTATACATATTATTTTAGTTTTATGTGTATTTTAAATATATTCATCTTCAAACATTCAAACTTGATGTTTTTCATATTTCAATTTGTATTTTTAGTATTTTTATTTTATTTTATATATAATATTTTTGTTTAATATATGGATTTAAGGCAAAGTCTTGGGAAAGACCGTCTTTCCATAAAATTATGGAAAGGTGATGTTTAATTAAAATAATAAAAGGTAAAAGGTCTTACTTGTATTATTAAAAATTTATTATGCAACACGTAGTAGTTATAAAGTTTATAAACCAATTCATGCAACCCGAAAATTTTATCTTCATTTCTTTTATTTTGCACTTTAAATCTTGGTATTTCCAATTCATCCAACTCGCTTGTCGGTGGCCTGGCACAAAACAAAGCTCTCTGGAGCTAGTAGGCATGAAGAAAACAAAATTCTTGATAGAACTAGTAGGGAAGGCCTATGACATTTCACTAACCGTAGTCAACAAAGTATGTCTCTAAAGTCTAAACCTCTGGAGGTAAATCTTCATATGAACGATGCTCGCCGACCAATTCGACATGAACAAACGACGCACATACGATGCTTGTCGTGGACAACAGCTTCACATACGACTTATTCATCAGTTGACGATGCCTAGAAATGCCCAATTTCAAACGATGACAAACCCAATTTCACCCTCTGCAAACCAATCAAATTTGAACTCGATGTCGTGAATTTGACTTCAATCCAATGCTTCACTTTCAATGACCAGAAACACGACGGAGGTGAAGATGGTGGCAAAGATGACACTGGAAATTGGCAAAAAAGGTGGCGAAAACCATACTGGACAAGTGGAGAATGGTGGCGAATGGCGGCATAGTTGAGATATGTTTGTTTTTTATGTAATTTCAATCAAGTCCTTCACATTTTTCTCACATTTTAAAAGGAACCCGAGACTAAAATAATTAAAGATTTAACCCAAATTTAATTTTTCTTTACTCTATATTTTTTAGTAACTTTTGGTCCTACCATGAGATAGTCTTGCAGAAGACATACTTTTTTAAAGAAAGATTGAGTTGCCTATGAGTCTTGAAGATGATGAGGCTACTATTCATAGCTTTAAGAGGGGTCGCCGTTCATCGAAGATTACTGAAGAGGTAGAAGATGAAGAATGTCTGAAAGAGAAAGAAGATGGGCTGGCATGAGAAAGTACAAGACTAGTAAAAATTGTTGTAGGCATAGATTAGTCAGGAAAAAAAGTGGTTTTGGATTGTTAGTTACGTATTGATCTATTTTATAAGTTGAGATTCTTTTTTAATCAATACGAAGTGGTGTTAATTCTCAAAGATAAATGAGTATTTTGTCAGTTATTGATAAACACTTTGTTTGTTATGATTTTGGAATATGTTTAAAATCCTGATCCAACCCTTAATTTTTAAAGTGTCGTTATAACTCTAGAAAGAAAAATTAAGTTTTTAGGTGAGAAGGGTAAAATCATCCAAAAATTTTAAAGAAGACTAAGATGGGGTATTTTGGTCATTTTTGGAATGGTCAACGCCGAATTTTCCCGGATCAAGGCCTGAGATAAGAACTTTGGGTAGCACCGCGTTATTCATAAATAACTTAGGGTTATTTTGGCAGTTTTGAAGTATATATGATTATTTTGACACTTTTACAAAATAATGGGTTTAGTTTTGTATTTTGCCCTTGTAATTATCAGATGTGCATGGATTATTAATGGTATTTAAACTGTACAATTTACAATGGGAAAGTTAGGTGGAAAATGAATTTGTATTTGAGGAATTTTCGGGAAAGGTGGTCTGTCCATAAGTTTATGGATAGGCCCCTTGACATTTTACCTTAAAAGTTATAATTTTTAAAAGAATTTAAATTTCGTATATGATAAGTTAACCCAAGTAATAATGTGTATTTGAATGTGAAAAATATAAAAATATAACATAATATTTTTTTAAATGGTTGAATTTAGTATGTAATTTAACAAATGCAATGTATACGTGAAAAATACGTTGGACTGTCCATAACTTAAGGATTGGCCACCTGTCAGGAGACCTCCTCTTTGTATTTAAATAGTACATTTTTCAATGGAAAAGTTAAGGGTGGAAAATAAATCGGCAAATTAACAAAAGTTATGGAGTATGGGTAATTAGAAAAATCGATATGAGCCAACTCAACTTGTTTCATGATAGATAGTAAATGGATTTGATTCCTTGCATGTCGGGTTGAAACATACTCAACTCGCAAATCGAAAATCACTGGTTAAAGCCCAGATGTCAATATTTATACAATGAAATGTAAATTAATTTTAAGAAAAATTAATTAATTCTTTTGAATTCTATATCTTTAAACTTAACCTGAGTGTTTAGGAGAAAGAAAAGTGGATAGACTCGCTGGTCTGGCCATTTTATCGAACTCGCAGTCAATGTATTACCCAACCCTCCCAATCTGTATGCTTAAGGTACCTTTTAAACTCATTTTGTCCATACTGATGTGTATGATTTTATTTCGGCTTGCTTCAATTTTCTACCACAAGGAAAGATTATTCCCTTTAGTCAAAGAAAAATATGTAAAAGAAACAACCATCATGTCCTATAAATAAAGAGAAGTTTTAGCGAGAATCCAAACTAATCTGATTCCTTAATTACTTATCATAGCAGTACAATGATTTTGTTACTAAGCTAGTTTAGTCAATGACTAATGATGGATAAAAGTGAAATGACTAAACTAGCTTAGTAATTATTTTCATTACAAAAGAAGAAGAAGTGATATTTAACTTAAGCACTCATAGGCAGCATGCCCACCCTCGCCTCCAAATAAGAAATGGAATCCATTAAGTCCACCTCCAGAGTACCCCTCCCAAGATGCATAGTAACAACGAGATCGTTCCAGCTTTCGATAACTAGGTGGAGGAACAAATTGGTCCAAAAGAACCCCAATATTCTGCATATACGCAGTTTCCTCGGGATTGTTACCTTTAAACTTCCCACTCCCCATTGGAGGGCTGACATCAGTTGGAGGACGGCTATAAGTTTCACCTGCAAACACGATTGCAGTCGCAGAATTGCCTAGGTTTTGGAACAAATCAGCTCTCCAATACCCCATTTTGATTCCGTTAACAACCAAGTACCAATTTCCAGCAGCATCTCCGATACTAATTTGTATATCCACATCATGATGCTCTCCTGTATTTGGATCGCTAACTTGTGGGAATGCATAATCCAAAGGAAGTTCTATACTAGATAATACAAATCCCGGGCAATTTGTGTTATAGCACCCACTTGAGTTGAAACTCTGCTCCATACAAGATTTCAAAATATACAGCCTAATTAGTCCTTTAATTTATATAATTTATCTTATTACAAAATAAAAGGTCTAACTAGATAATATTGTCATCTAGGATTTGTATTCCATTATAAATAATAATTTTAATTGTTTAAAAATAAATGTTGTACAATCTAGAGTCACCACAAGTCCCTATATTTTTACTAATAATTTTTTTGTAATAACTAATTAGTAATTTTCTTCATTTAGCATTAATACGTTATTTCTCGTTTCCAGAAATCCGTTGCAAATTTATAAATCCAAACTAGTTTCTTTTACTTGCAAAATCCTTAAATAATAGCGTGAATTGTTTGCAAAGACTAGTTCTCGGGGTTATCTTCATTAAGTATTAAGTACTACTCTAAATTTATAAGTAATTAATACATGGAATTAGTGACATAAAAATATACCTGCCATCGAGTATATAGTCGGGTCTTATCATCGCTATAAGTATTTGGATCTACCTGTAAGGACAAATATATGAAATTGAAATGATTGAATACAAGAGTAAAATTATGTACGGAGTTATAATGAATTCGTACAGTCCATCCAGCTTCTACAAATTCCTCTGTGTATCCATTAAAGCATTTGGCTCTAATTCTTGCCGAACTAGATTGCCCAGGTGTTACCCCAGACGGGTGATGTATGGATATAGTTGCGAATGCTCCTTTTAATCCGTCTTGTTCTACAACGATACCTACTACCTATAATATAACATATGAATCACAATTTACCAGCTTTATAAATAACCAATTTACCTATAATATAACATATGAATCACAATTTACCAGCTTTATAAATAACCAATTTTATGATTTTGTAGGAATAGGTTCACCTCTTGATTTATAATCCTAGTACGTACGCTACAATTACTTTAAAATATTTTCAAAATGAAATTAAAAAAATAAAAAATAAAGCGTACATATGAATAACTACATGAAATTAATTGGGTTAGATTCTTACATCATATCCACCTTGAAAGTCGTTAAGGGATCGATTAAGTGACGTTACTTGAAAATCGTTGGAATTTTTATGTATTTTGGTCTTTCGTGGGATAGGAACGGTTCCATTCGGGCAATCCTCTCTTAACCATATTTTAGGTCTCTCTTTACCATCAACCAACTTCTCCCCTTCTTTTCTTTTAGTTATCCTTTGCGAAACATCCTGCATTGTAAAACAGATATTCTTCATTCAAAATTAATTCATAAATGTTTTCCCTTGATTCTCTCATAATTGTTAATAGGCAATTTATTACAAAAAAAAAACTAAAAAAACTATTATATAAAATAATCTTGATATATATGAAACATAAATAATCATAATCTCCCAACTGACACATTGAATTGTTTTCCTACAAAGAAAACAAAGCGATTGCATTTTCATGAAAATTTAAGCTGTCGAGGTGTTAAATAAATAAACATTAGTGTCCCCCTCCTCCACCCACACACACTTTTAAGAGAATGAATATTTGGAATCATATGACATAAAACACAATTCCAATTGGTTTAAAGATACAAAATAACCTTTTGTTCCTTATCATCAACAAATGTTGATCTTCAAGACTTGGCTGCTTCACCAGGTCCACACAATTATAAGTATCACCATATATGCTCGCAAGCACAGTATAATGTCATATATAGTTGACTTTGACTAGATGGTTTTATACTATTCCATATCAGGGACCCATTTATTACATAAAAACAAACTAATTTCAACAAAATTAAATTAAAATATAAATTTTTAATAATTTTAGTTTTTAAAATACATTAAGTTTATAAAATTTATGTAAGGATTCATTTAAAAACAATTGCTTCATGCTACAAAACTACCGTTATTATCCTGTCTTAACTTAATAACTTTATAGTTAAAGGATTAGATTAATCAAATATGTTTTATACTTTGGTGGCATATTTACTTTATAATAAATCACCAGAATTAAAAAAAAAAGCTAATATTTCTTAGATAGTTGGTGGATAATATGAATCACATGATTTATTTTATATTTGAGAATATAGGAATTTATATTGAAAATATTTTATGAAAATATAAAATAAATTAGTTTAAAAATTGATACCTCTACTGTTGTATTGGCTTGTTTTTGTGGTTGCATCTTGATAGGAATAATGTTTCTGCCAATTATTCCCTGCATGAAAACGCTAATGAAAATAACAAACAAAATCACAACAAATTTTAAATCCATATTGAGTTCTTTACTCGAGTCTTGTTTGAATTTCATTTTGAAGTCCATATATTTATACTAAACTTATGAAAAAACCAATCAATGTCCATAAAACCAGAATAACACAAGAATAGATAATTCATTAATCCAAAGATATACAAAAAATTTAATCGCTAAAAGGATATACCAAAAATTTAATAACTCAAGAGATATACCAAATCACTTCTTATCTCACGTAATCAAACCAATCAATGCCCATAAAAGATAAAATAACACAACAATAACCAAACTACCTATTCATTTTAAGATACAGCTAATCATTTCTTTCCAACATTAATATTTCCTATACAACAAATCATTTTTTGAACGATTAACGATAAACACGGTAAAAATTCTCATGAAAATTATACAGCAATTAATGTGGCATTAATGAAAAAATAAATATGTCCATTAGTTGGACATTTTAAAAAAAGTAATTAGTAATTAATAATTTGGTAATTTGTCGAATTCCACTCTATTCACTATCAATTTTCACTTTCTCAATCATCACTCTTCTTAAACATCTATTTATCCCCTAATGAAACCAATCTTTATCTGTGAAACAATTAATAAATAAATTATATATATACTTATATGAAAAAATTAATTAGAATATACTCCCCCAATCCATGATTATGGGCTCATTTAGGAAATAGATATAGAGATGAATTAAAAAATATCTCACATGATATTTTTATTATCCATATATATTAGTTTATATTTAAGGTCAAAGTTTGTCAAATTTAACTTTAAAAAGTAAAGAGGTCAATATTTATGGGACAGAAGCTGTAATTTATATAATTCGTAATATAATTTCATTTATTACTTATTACTGATAAAGATAGGTTTTAGTGCATTTTATTTTCCCATGAATTAAATTATATGTCTGACTATGAAAGATTGAATAGGGTGAAATTTCTTTCTCGAAAAGAGCATACAAAGTGATTTATTGAACAATTTTGAAATTTAGGATACAAACTAGCTAGTCCAACTGCTTGAATATAAAATCAAGCATTACTTTTGTCAAACACTAACAGAGTTCACTCCGCATTCCGGAGTATTATTAATTAAAATTTTATAATGAATTTTTACGTACTTGTTGTGTCTCGCATATAAGTTGAAAACAAATAATTTTGTTTAAAATATCAAATATTAGTCATTTAAGAATAATATATGAGTTAGGAAGGGAAATAATCAATATAGTTAGAAGTCGTTGAACACTGAATGCAATAAAATGATTATTTTTATAATATTTCATTCAAATTATTTTAAAAATAATTATTCATAAGTTGAGATTCATTTTAAAAGGTTATCGTAATTATAAGTAGGCAAAATATTTAAAAATTCCACATTTCCATGTGCATATGGAAAGAATGCGTTTAATTAGAATTATAGAAAGTTTAAAGATTTTGGTTGCAATATTAAAATTTTATTATGCAACGTATAGTAGTTATAAGTTTATGAGTCGATTAATGCAATCCAAAAATTCTATCTTGATTTCTTGTAATTTGCAGTTTAAACCTTGATTTATGTGTAGGTCTCATTTGATGTTTTAATATTATTAATTGACCATTTCCATTGTTTCATCTGTTCAAGTAATTTTAATTTTAATTTTGGGTTTTATTTAATGTTTAACTATTTTGTTTTGATATGTATTTATATTATTTTTGTTTTATGTGTATTTTCAATATTTTCATTTTATGTTCAAATATTAAAATTTGATGTTTTTCATATTTAAATTTTAATGTGTATTTTTAGTATTTTTATTTAATTATATATTTAATTTTTTATTTAATGTATCGATTTAATTTTTATATTTATTTTTATTTGGTTTAAATATTTTTATCTTATATTAATGGTATTTTATTTGTTGTTTTAACATTTTTATTTGATGTTTAACTATTTTGCTTTGATGTTTAATAATTTAATTTATTATTATTTTGTTTGTCCTAATATTGGGAAGTTGAAATTAGGTTGAATGTTGGATTGAACCGGTGGAAGCACGAATCCAAGCCCAAATTGCGTGTCTTCTTCCCATACCTTGCTCGTTGGCGGCAAGGCATAAAACAAAGCTCTTTGGAGCTAGTAGGCATAGGAAAACAAAATTCTTGATAGGATTATCAGCAGTGGCGGAACTAGGTGGCGAGCCGGTGCGGCCGCTCCCCCACTCCGGTGATTCTTCCCGGATGAACAGTGGCCGCCCCTCCTCCGCCCCAGCCCCTCTTCCGCCCCTCCTCCGATATACCTCTGGTTCCGCCACTGATTATCCGGGAAGGTTATGACATTTCACCAACTTTATTCAACAGAGTTTGTCTCTAAAGTCTAAACCTCCGGAAGTAAAACTTCATAGGACCAACGCTCACCGACCAATTTGACCGGAACAAACGACGCAAAATAGATGCTCGCCGTCGGCAGTTGCTTCATTCATCAATTGGCGACGCCTAGAAACGCCCAATTATGGACGATGCCAAACCCAATTTCACCCTCTGCAAACCCAATCCGATTGGAACTCGATGTCAGGAATTTGATTTCAATCTGATGCTTCACTTTGAATGACCAGAAGTGCGACGGTATTGAATACGATAGCAAACATGGCACTAGACCGTGGCAAAATGGTCATGGACCGGTGGCGAAGTTCAGATATGATTTTTTTAATGTAAACCAACCCCGAGACAAAAATAATTAAATATTTAACCCAAATTTAATTTTTCTTTTACTCTATGTTTTTAGTAACTTTTGGTCTTACCATGAGATGGTCTTGCTGGAGAGGACTTTTATTAAGAAAGATTGAGTTGCCTATGAGTCTTGAAGATGATGAGGCTACTAGTCATAGCTTTAAGAGGGGTCGCCATTCATAAAATTGATCTTCTAATATTATCATCTAGGATTTGTATTCCATAACAAAATAATAATTTAAATTGTTTAAAAATATATGCAGTACAATCTAGCATCACCACAACTCCCTATATTTTTACTAATATATATATATATATATATATATATATATTGTGATAACTAATTAGTAACTTTCTTCATTTAACATTAACACGTTAGATCTTGTTTCTGGAAATCCGTAGCAAATTTATAAATCCAAACTAGTTTCTTTTCCTTCCAAAATATTTAAATAATAGTGTGAATTGTTTACAAAGACTAGTTCTCAGGTTATCTACATTAAGTATTAAGTACTACTCCAAATTTATGAGTAATTAATGTATGGAACTAGTGACATAAAAATATACCTGTCATCGAGTATGTAGTCGGGTCTTATCATCGCTATAAGTATTTGGATCTATGTAAGGACAAATATATGAAAGTGAAATGATTGAATACAAGATTAAAATTATATATGGAGTTATAAGATTTCCGTACAGTCTATCCGACTTCTACACATTCCTATTCGTATCCATTAAAGCATTTGGCTCTAATTCTTGCCGAACTAGCTTGCTCGGGTGTTACCCCAGATGGGGTGATGTATGGATATAGTTGCGAATGCTCCTTTTAATCCGTCACTACAAAAATAGTTCCAGTAGTGACATTTATTTTGGAGATTTATGATGTTTAGAAGTGTCACAAAAACAATTAGTGACGTCTTGTGGAAGTGACTCTATTTAGCGTGTCACTAAAATAATTCTGACACCATCAAGCGTCACTATCCTTTTGTGACACGTAAAGATGCAGTTTTATTTTTGACAAGCAAAGATGTCACAATTATTATGACTTGCTCAAGCGTCAGAAATTTAGTGACATATCTAAGAAGCGTCGCATAGTATGCCTACGCTTAAAAGCGTCGCAAAAGAATACAGATAATTAAAAATAAAAAATTTCCAATTTAAGCCACATATATCTAATAATTGCAATTCCAGCCTACAAATTTGAATAATTTCTATTAGACCAACTAAATTCTAATTAAGTTCTAGTAATTGCTATTAAACCTATAAAATTCTAATAATTTCAAACTTTTAAGATCATTAAGAAATCAAAAATCCACATTATTTCAAAAGTCTTCACCTCTTCATCGCCTAGCCCTTCCTAAATATGGCAGTAAAGGAAAATGTAGTTACTTTTAACGCACAAAGTCTTCAACGGACTATAATGAAGATACCAAATATTCAACTAGAAAACAGAACTCTAATTTCGTAGCACAAGTAATCCCTCCATACAAATTATATAGCGAAAAAGGAATAAACATGATAATTACCAAGAAAATACGTAGAGTCCTTCGAGGTAGTATATAGATCATTGAATGCACCAACACTAACACCCATGGAAGCCGCACACTGAACAACAATACATAGTTAAGTTGATAGTTTAAAATTTAAAGGCGTAGAAAACAAACAGTAGATCGCGTAAGCATAACAGGAAAAGGCCAATCTGCTGAGCTAACACAGTACACCTATCATATGACTAAGCTCTTGGAGAATTATTTTAGCAGAAGCATTGATCTTAACCAGCACGAGTAGCTACTTACTCAGGATAAGTGAGCATAGAGATGAGGGACTCATTAGCAGGGAAGCGAGAAATGAGCTCAGAACGCTTAGCCAACTCAAAATCTTCAAACTGGAACGCGGGAGCACAGGTGCATCCGACAAGAGAAAAATGGTTCTCAGAGTCCCTAGCTGGCTTTATAACTTCCTTCATATCACTTGAAAAATCAATGTCATTTGTAGGGAATGAACCAAACCAGACATTTGGAGGGACTGTATATTGCACGAGTTGATTATCAGCTAGCAGATCAGGGCCAAGCCACGTTATCTTCACGCTACCATCCTCGTGTAGCTCCACCACCTGAAACCATTCAAAGTAACATCAGAAATTGATGCAATGCCTTAAACCCTTCACTTTTAACATCGTCGTGGATACTCCAAGGATTGCAGGAAAACACTACATGGAAGACATTTCATTCGAAATTTTACGATGAAAGTTCAACAGCTAAGCCTTTTTCCAACTATATGGGGTTGGCTGAGTGAATCGTATCACGTCACTGTGCTATGTTAAGACACATAATTCTTTAAAATCTAAATGCATCATATCCTTCATTACTTTCTAAGGGTTTTAGGCCGCTCTCTTTTCCTTCTAATTTACTTCAGTGGTTCTCTTTGTTCTAACAAAGTCGTGCTTGGCGGAAATGTACTTATAAGCAAAACCGACTTATTTTGTACTATAACAAGTGCAGTTTTTACCTCAAAAACTGAATTTTGCTCTAGAACTAAATAGACCTAGGCATGTTTCTCTCTTCTCCTCATCTATTGTTTCCACTCTTACTTTGTTTCTAATGGTTTCATAAGGTATTGCATATGAGCGATGGATATTATAAGAACTTACAGAGAACGGGTCCCCGTGGTAAAAATGCCATGTTTCGGCATTGGGAATCTGGTGGAGAGCGGAAACACTTCTGGAAGGCACCAAGAATTAGATGCAGGTACTAACTTGGCGATCAACTTTGTCTAAAAGCATCACACACATAAGAGCATGCATGAATCCTCGTACCTAGGTTCCAAAACCATGAAAACAGAGGTGGATTGTGATGACTTACATTGAGGGGGGAGTTGAGATTTGGAGAGGATGACGGAGGTGTCCCTCATTGTTTCTGAGAAGAACCCGCCTTCCAGATGGGGTTTCAGATTCAGCTTCTCCACTATCTGCGATGTAGTACCCATTTTCGCTGGCTTGAGAAGAGAGGCGATGTTGCTGCGGATATGTACTTCCAAAAGTTCCGTATGCATCATATGCGAGAAAAAGACTAAACTGGTGCTACAGTTAGTCATGCAAGATGTAAATAGGTTTTTTTCCCCGAAATTCACCATGGAGAAGACGCATTTACGTAATGCGTCTTCAGGTTTTGTAATTTCTTTCACATAATTTTCTTACTGTTCTGAACGTGATGGTCTTGTTTTTTAGCTTACAGATGAAGACGCATTTGAGAAATGCGTCTTCTAGGTTTGACTGTCAGCTTTGGTTTTTTGCCTTCTTGTTTTTTTGCCTGGCAGAATCTTGAGGACGCATTTTTCTAATGTGTCCTCTGCTTTCCACTGGTTTTTAACAGCGTTGCCCCTTGGTTGTAGCTCATTCCCAGGTTTGAAAGTTGCAAACTTTGCTCTGGTTTTTCATCCCCTTGTAGCATATCTCCCTTCTTCCAGATTTCTCTTGCATTATTGGCCGGAAATGGAAAGTTGAGGTTCGGTTTCGTGTTTGTAAATACACTGTCGAAGGGAAGGTATGTAGAATTCTAGCCTATTTTCTTTTTGTTTGCTCGGTTTTTGGCTTGAATTTTGAATTTTGAAGGTTCATGGATTCTGTGTTGCTGTTTGGGCTTGCCCTGGGTTGCCGTTGGCTGTGCTGGAAGAAACGGAGCTAGGAGGTCTGTTGGTGTGAAGCACGCGCCATCCTAATTCCGCGCGTGGGGGTCACGCGCCTCCGTGGCTGGAGCGCGTAAGTTACACGCGCCACCGGCGCAGCTTTTGTTTTGGTTGAATCTGCCCTGGTTTAGTTTTTGGGATGTATATTTTGAATGTATTTTTATAAAATAAACTCTAATTGTGGGAAGAAACGTATCAATTGTTTGTAAATAAACTGTTGTGTCACTTGTACATGAATTTAGGTGAAAATATAAACTTTATTTATGTGGTAAAAAAGTTTTGGCCTAACTTGGAAAATTTTGTGTTTATAAATTGGATGAAAGGCACTTCCTATGTTTTTGAAATGG
>JAULKM010121238.1:0-55175 GCA_032355605.1 Rubia tinctorum | reverse complement strand
TTCCCGGTTACTGTTCACGTCTCGTGAATAGTATTCTGGAAAATAAACTACTTTATTCCTTTTCTCATTCCTCATCACCTGGATAAACTATTACTCATTCCTTCCCATAAAAGATTGTATTGTAATAATACTTTTCACTTTTAACAATTGACTGTTAAATTTTATGAATTGACATAAAATTAAAATGACCATATACCTACATTAGATTGGAAAGTAAGGTATTGCGCAGAGGAGGTATCAATTACAGTTCCTGTCCTTGTTTTTATTGACCTTTGTTGAATGAAGTATGATTTATCCTGCATTTGTTAAATTAAATGTCAAAGTACCTAAATCACAGCATCAGTGGATACTGCTTTCGTTGTAATCCCTAACCTATCGACTTCATTAATGTAGAGTGCTGAAGCACCGTCAGAGATTTTTCTCAACTGCCTCTGCGCATTCAGCAACCACTGTTGGAACACAGCGCTGCAACTGATTATGTAAAGAAAATCAGCTCAAAGATTGAGAACCATGTCCATGCATGACCTTGTGCAGAAAGAGTTCGATAACATTTTGAAAAGGTGTGGTTTGTCAAACAAGATGGCGTATTTCTGAGACGATACAGCTGCTTGGGAACCGCTGGCAAAGCTGGAGGAGACATCTCCAGCTTCACTTTCAGAGGGTTTGAAGGGCTTCCTTTGAGCTTGTTTTCGGAAGTGAAAATGCCTTACTGGAATTTGAGCAGATGCAACTACCAAAACTGAGATCAGAAGCTTGCATTCAGTCGGCGAGATCACTGGCTGAAGCTTACAAGCTCATCTACGAGGCAGTCATGGATCTCGAGAATGATTACGCAGACCCCAAGTCGCTGGCTAGACATCCTCCAGGCCATGCGAGAACCGTTTTTGGAATCCGAAGCTGAAGAAACATATTCTGTAAAAGCTGGTTGCAACCATGTTTGGAAATAAACATTAGGATGGCAACCCTCTTGTCAGCTGTAATTATACGTGGTGTGCCTAAACTGCTTGTACAGTTATAGACCTAGGTTTTCAACCTCCTGACTGATCCGATCTTGTAATTCTAGAAAAAATTACAATCTCTTTTCAAATTTTTATTCAAGCAAATTTTGAAACTCTTTTTAAAAACCACACTAAATATCACTCAAATTTTCTGCATTCATACAAAAAGGGATTTGAAATTCCCTTTTTTTTTATGAGGTTGCCCTATAAACATGTTATAAATCAACAAAATACATGTTTAATTACCCTAGATCTATAATCTAGAAGCACAGCCCGACAGAAATTTTTTACACTAAATCCATACTCAGCAACAAATCTTCAAGATTTTATGTCGAAGTGTGTTCCGAGCCACCTTGAACACAATCAAATTTCGAACGGTAAGAAAAATCGAGACCCAAAGAATCAGAATTAAGCATAGGGTTTTGGGTATATTTTTTAACACTGCACCCTTGAAATTACAGGCTAAAATTTCTGGCTCTCTTGTATGCCTATGCGATGGCAATGAGTCGGCTCCGTCGTCTCCACTAACCACCATTGTCGCTTCTCCACATTCACCTTCGTCAATGCCACACCACCAAACCCTATTTTTGAGTCCAGAGTTTTAGTCACCAGATGAAAATAAGGGATATTCTTTTTGCATAATTTGATATTGTTGAATGATATATCCCACATAGATTTCTTTCAATGATTGTAACTAATATATAAGGTTGGTCGCCTCCAATTGATTTTAAGATGAAAGCCCAAGAACATGTACTATTTAAGACTTGAGCCCGAGATTATAACAATAATAATATAAGATGGAAGACCAAGATGTCTTGAAATTTAACAGATAATCTTGCAATAATTTATTGATCAGTGTTCCAATTTATTTATTTTTCCTGTTAATTTGCCAGTTGCTGAATGAGCATTTTGCTCTTTGTTTTACATTTTTTTTTTGCTTTTGTGCTGAGCAGAATACTTGAAATGAACATTTGGATTGTCGACATCTTGTCATCTTGACCTGCATTGATATCATGATATGTTAATAACTTTAGGTACTGGGTTTTAGGATTCACCGAATTTACTCTTTTTTTTCTTCAATTTGTTGTCTTTATTCATTATCTGGATATTAAGTTCCTTGAAAACTGTTAAGTTGGTAAATAAAAGGTATGAAAAATAACCAGTTTGATATCCCGCTGTTAAGTTGGTAAAACTGTTATTTATGGTCTGGTTGTATTGAATTAGGAAACTAATTTCTTACCCTGATTACTCGAATCCAGTTTCCCATATCCCGTAAATTCTCGAATAAAAACAAAAGACAAAACGCGCCATAACTGTGTTTTTATCCTCCGATCAGCTCAAATGGCGTTTCAAAGAAACAAACCTCTGATTAACATGAGTTTCATCACCGCATAAATCCAACTAATTCTAATCTGAGGGAACTAGTTCCATGGATTGCAGTACAGATTCTGATGTTAGCATCTGTACGAGGTTAAAATCATCTCCTGAGTTCGATGATGACGATGATGCGTTTATGGAGGATGAAGCCGTTAGAGATGCCGTTGACGGGTTAATGCTGCTTTGCTGTGTCGATCCGATTCACGATTCCGATCATTCCGATGAAGAACAAGAACGTGAACCTCCTCCTAGCCTCGACGGTAGAACCTGGAACAAGAAGAAGAGCATGTCGGTTTATAAATCTTGTGCTTCTCCACCCCCAAGTCCAGAGAATAAGGTCAGTCTACGAAAAAATAATTTTTTAAATTTATTTTGATAGACTTTTGTTTCAGTGTAAAAAAATTTTGTAGTAACAATTTCGTGCACTAATTGATTGAATCGAACAGAACCAAACCAGACTAAAGCACTAATTGATGGATATCAAAGACAACGTAAAGAAAATAAAGGAAACAATGAACACAAGTATACCTAAGTTTAACCCGGTCGGGTTAAACATAGGGTCTAATAATGGGATAAACTCGGGAGTGGGGTTGGGATGGGGTGTATGCAAAAAATTTCATTTAATTGTTTAGATACAGAGAGAGTTAGGACATCTATCATATGTTTAGTATGAACTATAAGTGATGAGTACATCTAATGAAAAAACTACAACAGTTTGGTCACTTGTGTGTTTCTATAGTATGTACTGATTTGTGCCAAATATTTTTTTTCCTTTATAATTGAATTTGAATTAGAGATCTTATGTGATTTTGCTCCAAATGTAGTAGTTGCATGCCTTTTCTTTCTCTTAGATATATGATGATCAAACAGACAGATTATTTCTAAACATGAGACATTAATTTAAAGTAAGAAATCAGTTTTATTGAATGCTTTTAGATATTAAAAACCGAGATCAGGTTTTATTCCATGTAGTCGAGATCTCCCTATCATTATTCTAATGGCCAAGGAACTGACATTATTTTTCACTATTGTGGTAATTTGTTGGTATCCTTAGATTATAACTTAAAGGAACTCCCTGATCTCTTGAAGTAGGGGTGGTAAATGTGCGGACGGGTTGGATAATATGGGTCGTTTAGGGTATGATTCATTTCGACCCGTTTTAAGATTTATAGGAGCTCTCTGATCTCTTGGATGATGTTGAGAGCTTCTGCGGCGGAAGTTTTTCCCATCTTAGGCAGCGGGCGAATGGCGCCAATGGAGTTACGCGGCTTTTCCCAATCTGGAGTGTGAGGAATGGAGAAGCCCTAGTTCATACTTATGACTACCTGAAAACTCTATGATTGAAACCATCAATGACGGAGATGTTAGGGTATCCAATCCATAAGTAGTTTATAACTCCTTTAGTCCCTAAATAAGTGTCCCATTTTGAGATGAGTTTCGCCCTAGAATGTTAGTTACTGGTCCGACAATGGCTGTAACATAAATTAAAGGATACCTGCACTTTTTTTGGTTTGATTTTGAATTCTTCAGTCGATGAATATTGTACATTTTGTTTTCCTCCAATTCGATCGCTCATTAAAATTTATATACCTGCCTTAGAAATATGATTCCAAAGACCAGTTAGCATAATGTTGTGGTATCTTGCAGCACATAACAATGTTGCAGAGGGAAATAGATAGCTTACTTAATCGGAAAGCAGTTTTTCAACAGGTAAAATTGTTATCATCGATGTCGATTTCAGTTATATCAATGTTCTCAGTGAAAATACTTTGAAATGGATTTAATCTTTCTTATATTCACAATTTTTGTTATGTTAACCAGGAATTAGAGAGCATTAAGACATACCAAGATGAGCTGAAAGCTTTCAACAAGAAGTTAAGAAAGGTATACATAGAAATTCTCTCATTCATTCAGAAAATAAATAGGGCTGTAATTTTTTCCTTCATTAACATCGAATTAATGTACAGAAATTGAAGGAATCGGATGGTAATTAAAGCATGAAATATAACTACAAGAGTTGAAGCTTTTCAAGATCGGAGAAACGTGACAATGATGAATATATATTGACAGAAAAGTGGCTGTTGTATGTTTACTTACATGTTAGTGATCTTCTTTTTTTGAACGAATTTTACTCTTGAATTTGACTAGACAAGTATGACTGTTTCATGCATTTATATGCTCCTTGTTCATTGTGATTGTATAAACCGATGAAAACAAACTGATTGCAGTTGCTGAAAAGAACTGGTTTATACTTCTAATTTTCTAAGTGCACAATCCCCTTTGGTGAATAGGTAAAACATCAAAAAACAGCTCTGGATTAGATTTCTGTTTACAGTTAATGTTGGGTAAATAACAAAGTCCCAATATTACAATCGTGCGGGATTGAGGCAAAGCGGGCAGTATCATTCTAATGTGAATGCTAGTGAGCTTTCGAGGCCTAAAATGGAAAAATCATGAAATCGAAAGTTACCTCATTTTGTGTTGTACAACTAAGATTCCATCGAAAGTATACAAGTCGCCATGGATAGTCGGATTGAGGCCCTCTCACTAGTGGTATTAAGAATATGAATCTCACGAGGTATCTATTAGCCCGAAAAGATGGATAACAAAGACAACGTAAAGAAAATAAAGGAAATAATGAACACAAGGATTTACGTGGTTCGATCAAATTAACCTACATCCATGGTCGAAGGAGGCCAGAATCTTCACTAAATGTGGAGAAAGTATTACAAGGATTGCCTACCACCTATGAAGGAATTATGTGGCAAAATATAAAGAAGAGGGATTTGGCTTCTACAACTACAAAAGAGAGCTAAGGGGAGAAGAAAGCAAGTAGAAAAGGAATGCTATGCTTGAGGTGTGTTTGAAACTACTAAATTTATCCCCTATTTATACAACTCCAAGTTCACCAATGGCCAAGAGCTCTCAAACAAAACTTATCCCAAGAAATCCTCCTTCTTGGTTCTAGCATGGATTGTGAACATTGAATCTTGCCAAAAGACCATGATGGTTGAACCCCGATAATCAAATAAATAATGCTTTAACTTGCTAAGCATGGGATGAGAATAGTGTTGCAATTTAATGCTTTGCTATCTTCCAAAGAAGTGAATGTTCATGGACAATTGAGTGAAGACCATTAATTATTCACAAATCTCCACCTTGGTCTGAACCCCAAAAGTAATATCTTACTTAACCTCCTCCGGCATGGCCCTAATGGGTCGAATCACCAACAATGAACACCAATCAAGTCCAAGCATTGCTTGAACTTGAATTAGGGAAGAGTCTTCGTGAACATATCAGCAGGATTATCCTTTGTATTGATTTTCTGAACAAGGACCTTCTTCTGTACAATGGTATCACGAATGAAGTGATACTTAATATCAATATGCTTTGTCCTCTCATAATACATCTGATATTTAGTCAAATAAATTTCACTTTAACTATCACAATGAATGGTAATAACTCTTTGTTGTAGAGTTAATTCACCGAAGAGACCTCTCAACCATAAAACGTATTTGATAGCCTCTGTGACTGTCATATATTCGGCCTCAGTAGTAGATAAAACAACTACATGTTATAGAGTAGCTTTCCAGCTAATTGCACAACCTCCAATGCAAAATACATAACTTGTAAGAGACATGCACTTATCAAGATCGACGGCAAAGTCCAAATCTACAAAACCAACCAGAGTGTTGTTGGTTCTACCAAACTCCAAACACGTGTTTGAAGTACCCTTTAAGTATCTGAGAATCCACTTCACTGCCTGCCAATGTGCTTTGCCAGGATTGGCCATATACCTACTAACAACACTAACAGCTTGTGAGATATCAGGACGAGTACAAATCATTGCATACATAATACTCCAAAATGCATTTAAATAAGGAACTCTAGCCATATAATCTTCTTCGTCCTCAGATTTTGGTGATTGGGTAGAAGATAGCCTGAAATGGCTACCAAAAGGAGTGCTAACTGGTTTGGCATCAAGCATGCCAAATCGCTCCAAAACTTTCTAAAGGTAACTCTTCTGGGCCAGGTACAACTTTCAAACTCCTCGATCTCTTCTTATCTCCATACCAAGAATCTTCTTAGTTGTACCCAAATCTTTCATCTCAAATTCATTATTCAACAAGGCCTTCAACTTATTAATTTCTGCAAGATTCTTAGCCGCAATGAGCATGTCATCAACATATAATAGAAAATAAATGAATGAGTTATCTTGTAACTTTCGGAAGTAAACACAACTATCATACATGCTCCTGGAGAAACCATGACCAAACATAAATAAATCAAACCTCGTATACCATTGTCTTAGAGACTTCATTAATCCATACAAGGATTTCTTCAACAACAAAACCCGGTCTTCCTTACCTTGAACTTCAAAACCTTCAGGTTGACTCATATACATATGCTTATCTAATTTTCCATGCAAGAAAGCTTTCTTGACATCCAACTGTTCTAACTTCAAATCAAACATGGCAACCAAAGCAAGCAATACATGAATATAGCTATGTTTCACAACAGGTGAGAAAACATCATTGAAATTAACACCTTGTACCTGACTGTAGCCCTTTGCAACCAATCGTTCTTTGTACCTTGCATCAACACTTGAACTATCTTCCTTTCTTTTGAAAACCCATTTGTAACCAATGATTTTCTTTCCTTTCGGTGGCATCACAAGATCCCATGTTCCATTCTTGTGTAGAGATTCCACCTCATCATTCATAGCCACCAACTATTTTTCTGAATTAGCACCTGAAACTGCCTCTGAATATGTGGAAGGTTCCTCGTCTCCACCTATTTTCTGTGTCACTGATAAAGCATATGCAACCAAATTTGCATACCTTATAGGTGGTCGAACATCTCATCTTAGTCTATCTCTGGAAATGGAATAATCCTCATCTCCTGGTTGATCTTCAACAAGTTCATGACAAGGTTCTTCAACCTCATCTTGGATTGGGTTTCTCCGGAAGAACCATCGATCTCTAACTCCACCTGCTTTTGTGCACTATCCTCTTTTTCTGAATCACAAGGATTACAAGACTCTTTTCCAGGAGGTAACATATAATATTCATCAAATGTAACATCTCTACTAATTACAAATTTGGGTGACTTGGGATCAGGATACCAAAATCTATATCCTTTCACCCCTGAAGCATAACCGAGAAAATACATTTCTTACCCCAGGCTCCAACTTTCCCTCATTATCATGCATATACGTTAGACACCCAAATATTCTTAAATTAGAGTAATCAGTTGGAGTACCTGACCAAACTACCTCCGGAGTCTTGAAATCAAGAGGTTCACATGGAGAGCGGTTGGCGATGTGACAAGCCGTAGAGATGAATTCTGCCCAAAAGTCTAATGTCAACATGGCATTTGAGATTATGAACCGATCTCTTTCCAATAGAGTACGATTCATTCGCTCTACCACACCATTAGGTTGAGGCGTCATTCTAACAGTACGGTATCGAGCCATTCCTTCATTCTTACAGAACTCATTGAATTCATTTTCACAAAATTCCAACCCATTATCTGTGCTCAGATGCTTAATTTGTTTTCCTGTCTGTTTTTCAATCAAGGTCTTCCATTGTTTAAATGTCAGGAAAACATCACTCTTAAGTTTCAAAAAAATATACCCAAAATTTTCTTGAATAATCATCAATAAAAGTAAGCATATATCTTGCACCACCCTTAGAAGGAACAAGAGAGGGCCTTCAAAGATTAGAATGAATGTAATCCAAAGTACCTTTTGTTTTATGAACTGCATGTGAACGAAAGCTAACTCCCTTCTGCTTTCCAAAAATACAGTGTAAAAAAGTCCAACTTACCAGTACTTTGACCACAAAGTAGACCTCTCTTTCTTAACATTTGTTAAGCCTTTCTCGCCCATATGTCCCAACCGCATATGCCACAATTTGGTGATGTCTTCATCTCAGGAAGTTGAGATGGCCACTGCTCCAGTAACTGTAGATCCCTGCAAAATATACAAAGTGTCAACTCTGCAAGCCTTCATTAGCAAAAGAGCACCTTTACAGATTTTTTATAATTCCACCATCACCAGAATATTTGTACCCGAGAACATCAAGAGTGCCAAGAGAGATGAGATTTTTCTTTAAGTCAGGAACATGCCTAACATTGGTGAGTGTCTTAATAATACCATCATACATTTTGATTTGAGTTGTTCCTCTACCAACAACCTTACAAGGAGCATTATTACCCATCAAACAATTCCACCATCCCACTCTTCATAAGTGGAAAACACCCCCTATCATAACTCATGTAGTAAGAACAACCTGAATCTAAGAGCCACTCACTAGAAGACCTTGATTTATTATCCATGGCCAAAAATATGATTCTATCACTCTCATCTTATGCTATACTAGCTTCACCAGTATTGCTTCTATTCTGCTCATTTATATTTTTCAATTTAAATAACCAGCCTTAATGTGCCCCTTTTTCTTGCAATAGTTGCAAATTTTATTCTATATTTAGACTTTAACCTCCCTTTGGATCTACCACCTTCAGAGGGAACATAAAAATAAAATGAATTGATCTTCTTCATCAACTTTAGCATCTACATTCTCCAAATCCAAAATGATGGAATCAAATTTATCAAGACGTGAGAGTATAGATGTACCTTCTGCCATTTTCAACATGTACAACTTTTGCTTCAAATAGAGGTGATTCTCCATTTTCTTCTTAACGTATGTAGATTTCAGCTGATCCTAGATACTTTTGGTGGTTCTCTCACTAGCAACTTCTTTCAAAACCTTGTTAGAGAGATTTAAAATAATAGCCGATCTAGCTTTCTTGTCTAGATCACCAAATTCTTCCGGTGACATGTCCGCTGTATTTTCCTCCACTCCTTCAAGGGCTAGCACACATCCATCCTGGATTAGGATGGCTTCCATCTTGAGTCGTCACATACTGAAGTTTACACTTCAGCCAAAATTTTCAATAGAAGTCATTGTTACCGTCATGGTGGTTAATATAAAAAATGAGATATGACTCTGATACCAATTTCTTAAGAATAATAATCCCACGAGGTATCGATTAGCCGAAAAAGATAGATAACAAAGACAACGTAAAGAAAATAAAGGAAATAATGAGAACACACGGATTTACGTGGTTCAGTCAAATTGACCTACATCCATGGTCGGAGGAGACCGGAAGCTCCACTAAATGTGGAGAAAGTATTACAAGGCTTTACCTACCACCTACGAAGGAATTATGTGGTAAAATAAAGAATAGAGCTTTGGCTTCTATAACTACAAAAGGAGACTTAAATGGAGAAGAAAACAAGTAGCAATGGAATGCTATGCTTGACGTGTGTTTGAACTACTAAGTTCATCCCCCTATTTATACTACTCCAAGTTCACCAATGGCCAAGAGCTCTAAAAAAAAACTTATCCCAAAATCCCAAGAAATCTTACTTCTTGCTTCAAGCATTGATTGTGAACATTGAGTCCAAATGGTTATTGCCAAAAAACCATGATAGTTGAACCCCAATAGTCAAAGAAAAATTCTTCAACTTTCTAAGAATATGATGAGAATATTGTTGCAATTTAATGCTTTGCTATTTTCGAAAGAAGTGAATGGTCATGGACAATTTGGGTGAAGATAATTAATTCTCCACAGTTGTGATCCTGACCGAAGGTTTTTAATGTTGATGAGTTTGTCTTTTTTAATATGTGCTGATATCACTCTACATTTTTTACTAATGTGCGGATATAACCCTATAAGTTTTAGGAATGTGCCGATATAATCCGATAAGTTTTCATAATGTGCTGATATAACCCAATCAGTTTTCATAATGTGCTGATATAACCCTATCCGTTTTCATAATGTGCTGATATAACCCTACCTGGTCTGCGGCGGTCCCATTGTGGGTAAGGGTATAATTTTCTACCCAAATTTAGTTTTTGGTGCGAGGGTATTTTGTCATTTGAGGGGGGGGGGGGGTCAACACTAGAAAAACCCGACCAACGCCGGATTTCCCACCAGTGCATTATTTTTGCACTTACCTCAAGTATATATGGTTATATTTGTATATATATCCCTAAAATTATGAATTTTAAATCCTTTAAACTTGACTTCTATAGCTTTTGTTAAATTGTTGACACTTTAAATTCCATACTTTATATTGTTTGTATGACTTGGGTATAGGGGTGAAATTACCTCTTAAACAAATTGCTATAATACAGACTGGAATAGATTAAATAAAACTGACAAGTACTCACGATAACAGTTATAACTCAGCACATAATATTTAAAAAATTGTGAAATCTATATCCTTAAAAACTAGACTCCAATAGATTTCATTATATAGTTCCCTCATTGAATTCCATACATAATTGACCCTCAAACAATTTACTTTAACATGCACTAGAACCGGACAAATTACTAATGACTAGTACCCACGAAAACTATCATATTTAATCATGATTTATTTAGAAAATTCTGAAATCAAACCCTTAAGGACTAGACTCAATTAGCTTTCATTAGACAGTTCACACACCAAATCCATACACGATTGACCCTCAAACAGTTCACTTTAACACGCATTGGAATCAGACAGATTACTGGTTGGCCACTGCGTACTAAATCAACCATAACTTCCTACTCAGACATTTTAAAATTTCGAATCATGTATCATTAGAAACTATATTTCAAGATATTTGTTTCGGTATATTATAAAAAAATAATTACCTATTTCTCGTTCAAATCTCTAGTACAATATGACTACAGAACTAAAATTAGAAGTGAAAAACAAATATACTCATGCACACACATCACTCATAATTTCATACAAAGTTTCCTTCATTAGTATCCTACTCATACCTTGTTATAGATAAATAATATACTTACGATTCATCTATGAATCCAAGAACCAATGCAGAAAGCTCCAAAAATCGCCTTGCTTCCTTCTAGTTATGGTGGAAGTAGAAACTCGCTCTAGAGGCTCCCTCCAATGCCCATACGTTCTTCACTTGATTGCAACAGTATTGTGTCGGTGCCATTGTTTATGGTGAAGAGGGGATTCTCATGTAGAAAACTTTAAGGTTTGGTCTCCTTGATCTTAAGTCTCATGCGCTCCCCATCAAGAGCTACTCTACCGCCGTAATATGATGTCGTGAAGAAAACAGAAAAAGTCTGAAAAGATTGTCTCCCCGTGTACATTCCAACTGAGAACAGGTTAAGGATGATAAGGTTGATCAATGGCTGGAATGATGGGAAGAATGAGTTTTTATCTTCACCAATAATTTCAAGGAAGGTATAAAGAGGTGGAAGGTAGAGTTTTAGTAGGATTTTTTCTTGTCAAACCCTGAAGGTAGTTAAATGCAAAATCCTTATTTTTATCTTCTTCAGTTCGGTTTCTTTTTTCTTTTTTTTAAAAAATATTTTTTTCTAATATTAATAATATTTTAATTCTCAATATATATATCATTCTAAATTCACCCAACAGGAAATAAATTATTGATAAAAGTTTTCTTGTTTAAAATGAAACAAAATTCTCGGGTCTCACAGTGTTGACTATAGACCATACTATGTGACATAATTATTAGGATAGGCTTATATATCTTCGATTTGATCGAAATAGGATCAAAATATGCTACCAATCATGTAACACTAATATCTTCAAGTGTTAGCTTAATCTAGTTTACTCTCTTGTTCTTGCATATTTACTAGTTGATAGTCCAAAACCCTGTTTGCAACATTAACTATTCCAGACACGCATTAGATTGATGACCCAATTGCGAGTACTGCGTAGTTAACTTTTAAATTCTTGGCATCTCTGTGGATGACCCCAGACTTTCCACTATCCACCCATTTTGTAATTTAGTAGTGAGTACGGGAGCAACTTACAAATTCTATCTTTGATCTCCCAGCACTCCATGGGTTAATTCTCCCACAGGTTAATGACCCCACGAAGTGCAGATAATTTGGTTATTTTCTCTATACCAAAAAACCGAGGTAAAAAAAGGCAAAATAATAGGTGTTGTTTCTTGTAGTGTACACATAAAAGTAAACACATTTTTATTTTAGTCAGTCTAAACTTTAGGCAGGATCAATTATTATGGTTTTTAATTCTCTACAAGAAATAGGACCTTTTACCTCAGTTCTAAAGGAATTTTTACTATGGTTTTAAGTCCCAAAAAATTGAGGTAAATACTGGAGTAGTAAAAAGTACATTTTTACCTCAGTTTTAGATCGACGTCAACAGGATTATTTACCAACATTGGTCCAAGAAGAATCCCGACGATGGGTGACCATTTCTGCGACTTTGTTCAGGCTGACATCGTCATGTATTTAGACCGGCATCGGTCAGTGAAAGAAGGTAGACGATGAGAGAGGAAATGGTGTGATTTTGTGTTGGTTGACGTCTGTCTTAACAACAACAATGTCGCAGTCTCTTGTAACCGACATCGCGCACTGTGGGGGGTAGTCATGTCGAGTGCATGCTTACGTAGAACGATGTTCAATACGACATTTTTTGATGGGTTGATGTCGCATAAATACTGACTTCGGTTTATACGACGTCGGTAAGGTGTCGTCGATGTACCAGTTTTTGCAACATTGTTGGTTAATCATGGAGACATCGATTCTCGTACAACATTATACTATTTGACATTTTATAATAAAAAAATAGTTTGTCACTAACCGTTACATGATATTTAATATTCGATAACACATGAAATGGTTAAACATCATACAACAATCAGTTGTTCAATTAATGCGGAAAGGAATGACATGTTGGAAACCACAAAACTGTCACATATATTACAAATATATGTTACAATCTATTAAAATACATAAGATTGATTTGACATTGAATTAATAATTGTATTCAACCTCCATTGTCTACGTTCTACGGCTTTAACACTGTCAAGGCGACTAGTGAAATGAAAAATCCATCCATATAAATGCCGAAAGTCTATCAATAATTGTAGTTGTCCTATTACAACTAATACACAGGAAACAAATTTTATGTTAGAATTGGGCAGTCCCCAAATAAAATACACATAATATATTCGTACGTAGAAGACATTAATCTCAACATGGGAAAAAGTAACTAATCTACTTCAATGCGACGTCACATGAAAACTTTCACGATGTCGCAAGGGCTGAAGTAAAGAGCGACATCGAATATTCATAGATATTTCAAGCATTTTCTAGACATGTGTGACGTCGGTCTATGTTCGGTACCATATCGCAAGGACCGATTAACTTTGACCGATGTCACACATTCAAAGTGTGTTCTTACGAAAATATAATTATTTTCCACAATCATCCCTAATCTAAGCCTTTTTTCTCACTTCTTACAAATATGGCATTATCTTAACAACAAAAATATTATACACTATATAACATGTAACACAATCATCATACTTCATGAAAATATTCAATCTATGTTCCATGAGAAGAAGAACATATACAAAATCACTAATAAAATTGCTAAATGAACATGGAATGGATGGAAAACTATCTCAATTAATTGGAACCCGGAGATGATCCATCCTTAGATACTTGTTGATGTTTGAGAGGAGAAATTTGATTGAGCACATTAATTGTTGTAATGGTTTGAATGGAAAGGATCATGTGGAGTTGGGTTTGGAGGAAGTGTGTTGGAAATGTGAAATGGATGTTGGTGCTGAATAATAATGAGATGAAATAGGATTTTGAGGAAATTTTAGCTCAAATTTTCATATCTAATTTTCAGTTCCCGCTGGACTTTTCTGGTTGACCAACGTCGATTGCGGTCGGTCTTGGGTTTGTTCTAATCGATACTCTTGCAACGTCGTACACATGGGCCATAGTTTAATTTATGAAAAGTGTCGTAAAATACTCTGTGTTAAGATTGCGAGCATTTTCATTTCCCGTTGATGTCCAAATCGAAACAACATTGTCATGACAATGTGAATTAAAAAAGGTATCTCTAATTTTGCATTTCGAATTCTCCCACTTTATTGGAGGGACCTAAGTGAAAAAAAGTAAAAAGTTCACCGGTTGTGCCAAAATTGATTATGATCATGCCAAAAAGAAACTTTGTCAGTCCTAGTCAAACTTATAATAACCAAGAGTAATAAAGAAACTACTCTAATTCCACGTACAGTTACACAAGTTCTTTTGATTAATCCTTGTATACTTATAAGCAATCATCTAAAATTTACTCTAGACCGCGTACTAGCGCTTTCTATAAATTGATGGATGGAATTTTATTATCTTTCTTATTTCATTAAAAAAAAATTCAAGAATATGTAATTTCGTGTGAGTCTATGTGGTATTATCGTTCTCATAACGCTCATCGTAAGGGTATTAATGGAATACTAATAAAAATCAGAGTCGATTTCCCCGGTTCGAGGTCTCTTAGACAGTACGCATAATTTCCACATCAAACATTTGTACTTATGTTCGAGTGGAGAGTTCCGAAGAACAGGGAACATGCAAGGACGTTGGGGCCATAGTGTACTTTTCAAAAAGTGTCATCAAATATTGTATGTGAATAATTCGGGTTCCTTCCATTGACCCGTTGCTTCCCAAATTGAAACAAAATGGTCGGGACAATGTGAATTAGATAAGAGTATCTCCAATTTTGTATTTCGACTTCTCTCACTTTCTGGGAGGGACCTAAGTGCAAATCTAAAATGTTCACCAGTTGTGCTAAAATCAATTTCAATCAAATCGGACGTTAATAAAGTTCACAAAAATTTATAAATTTCAATTAGTAGTTTCTAATATACTATGAACCATTATAAAATTCAATTATATATGGTATGGTCGAACGTGGGCCCATTTTTTATGCTAGCAGGCTGAAATTGTTGGGCCTACATTCAGGTTAATCGACGTTGATCACACTTCGGTCATGTGTCGGTAAGGATGAATGACGTGCGATGTCAAACATGTCGAGGGCGAATTCATAAGGGTTCAAAACAACTATATATATGAAGCCCACCTCATAAATTAGTTCAAACATTTAACTTTCCCTCGAATTTCAAAAGTCCCCCAACCTCTCTTCTGCAAGGTATTGTTCTTCAATTCTTTAAAATCCTTCATTTTTTTTGTTTTTTTTCTTTCAAATTGTTATGTATATGGTGTATAAATGTGTAGGTTGGTATGTTTTTTTGTTTTGAAGTTCCTAAGGACTAATTAGAGTCGTTTTGCATTTCGTTTATATATAATTGGATAATTTGTGTCAATTTGTGTTTCAAAAGTATGAGTTTTTCTGGGTTTCAGCGGTTATGAACGTATCTGTCAGGGTTAAATATAACGTCGCTGACATATCAGTCTACCTTTGTTTTATGTGATTATTGTGCGACGTTGCTCATTCATAGTTGTGCTCTTTTTCATGAATGTTATGTGGCACCTGGCTCGGTTAACCTACCGGTTTAATTGATAGGTTAGCGACGTCTCTTACCGGTGTCTATGCTTGCTTTATTCTTTTAAATGCAAACTCATTTGTCAGTTACTCACCATGTTCAATCTAAAAGACTGATGAATGACATTGCACCTACATGTCGGCCATGCCAATATTTTGGACCAACATGTATGTGCGACGCCTAGCCGAGTGAAGCGATTGATTGAACCAATTGCTAATGAACCAATTTCTATCCATATATATATATATATATATATATATATATTTCATCCTAGTGATATGAATTTCAGGAATCATGGCTGACTATGAGGGCTCCAGTAGTTGTTCCACAATAGAGGTGAGTGAGTTTTTATTTTGTTTCCTACATTCCTATATTTGACTACTTATATTCTTATTTAATTAGTCATAATATCATTGACCAATGTAGATCTTTAGCGATTCGGCAGAGGAGCGCATGCGGAATTCATTCGGTGATACTATTTCACACTTCTTTTGTACATTTAGCCGGATGAACTTTAGTCAAATTCCAATATTGGTAAGTCAAACGCATTACACATGTATTTTTGTTTCATTTAACATTTTCTTTATATTACTTTCATATACACTAACTAAGGTTTTTTTGTTAGAGTTTAGTACATCCCAAGGCAAATGGTTCTCTCCTACCAAAAGACAAGACACATGTTGTTTTGAGGTGTGGCGGAAGAGAGTGGCACATGGACTAATCGGGGAACAGGAGGCTCAAGACCCCTTCCCTAAAGAGTTTTGGCAAGTTTCTTAATGCCCACGAACTGAGAATCGGGAACACTCTCTACTTCAAACTGTTAGATGTTTCTTGGCCGATAGTGTTCAATGTCATCATTGTTGGGTATCGATTTTAGTTTTACTCCATCGAATTTGGAACAAAAACAAATTTGTTCGAATTTGGAACATTTGTTTAATTAAGACTATTTGTTGAATGTTATTTTAATTTAATTTAATCTTTAATCTACGTTTTTGAGATTTTATGCACTAATAGGTATGTTATTTCCATATCTATCGGTTGTCTCAATTTTTAACTATTCCATATGAAACTAAGTTTTAATGTTACGATAATACAAAACACTTTAAAAAAACTGGTGTGTAATGCAAATTTTGTTTTAATCATTCTCAAGATGAGAACATAATTTTTTTACCACATTTTTAAAAATAAATTTGAACCGCTGACCAACTTTTTCCCAGGCGGAGGACTATCGTACAGAAAAAAAATCAATTATTACCTCAAGATACTTTATACCATTTTACATTAGAATTGTGAGAAAGTAAATATGAGTGGAATTTTTTCTTTTTCATGTAAATTTTGGAGGGTTTTACTGTTCAAGCTTCTAATCCAATTACAACAATCTTACTATTTAAAAATTATACTAATTGTCTTGTTGCAATTAATGATTGTCTTGTTGGAGGGACCATATAAATAACTTTGGCTACTTAAATTCTCCCACTTTCTCGGAGGGACCTTAGTGCAAAAAGAAAAAAGTTGACCGGTTCTGTCCAAATCGATTCCAATCGAACCGGCCGTTAATAAAGTTCATGAACATTTATACTACTTATATATGTAGTTTGTGATGTACTATTTACTGGTATGAAAATGACTTTTATTCATTTTGGTCCAATGTGGGCTCATTTGTTATGCTAGTGGGCAGAAATTGTCTGGCCCACATACATGTGCAACATTGATCATGATTCGGTAACTTGTCGACTAAAACGATGTAGGCAACATTGCTCAGTTCGATGCGGACATCACAAGGGTCCAAAATGACGTCGTTCCAAAATGTCTATATATAAATGGACGCCTTAACAATAATTGCATGCTTTGTGTTTACAACTTTCCTGCAAATTCCAACAGTCTCCCACCCCTTCTCTTCTCTCTTATTAAAGGTATAATTTTTATACCCTTCCAACATATTCATTTTTTAATTTTTCCTTGACATTGTTCAATCTATGGTGTGTGAATGTGTTGTGTTTTTGGTTTTTCGGTTCTTATGGATTTGTTAGAATGTGAATTTTCCTTAAATATCAACCTAGGTACTATGTTTTGGTATTTTTGTGTAATTTTTTGTTGTTAAAGCATGATATTTTCCTAATTTTCTGTGATATTGGTTATACCTTCTAGGGTTGAATGCTACGTCGGAAGCCTATCATTTGACCATCTGTCTCCGTGAATGTAGTGCGACGTCGCACATTCTTATTTTAAGTGATATGGTCATTTTTTTGAGACGTCACACCTTTGTCGGTTTACCAATCCGTAAAACTGATTGGTTACCAATGTTGTATGCATGCGTTTGAGCTAGCATTGAAATTGTATATACAAACTCGTTCTTCTGTCGATCACTTGTTCTGTTTGGTTGACTGTAGAGCGACATTGCCGGTACATGTCGTTCATGCCACCATTTTGGATCAACATGTATGTGCGACGCATGGCTGAGGTTTCACCCTTCAAGTTTCGAGGCTTGTATACCCTAAACATGTTCAAATATTATTCAGGACTAATGACTAGCGAAAGATTCTCCAGTCAGCCTTTTTTTTCAGGTCTTTTACCATTTTACATTCATAATTATTTATACGTCTTCACAGTTTATGAAAAGTAATAATTTTTATACAATTCTCCGCACAACGGAGCAATCCAGAGCCTCTTGTGTTTGACCTTGAACAACATACATTGGCTCCTGATAGCCCACATTTCCACTGCACTCTGAAGTAGTAGAACCCCACTGTGGTAAAGCTTATAACTAGCTAATTAAATGCATGTAATTATTTAATTTTAAATTAATATTTTTTTGTTGATTGCATATATATTTTTATAATGTATGTTTTTTTTTGTGATTTAGTTCATTCTGAAGGACATTGTACCAATCCTGCTAAATAACAAGGCCCCAGTTGTGCTGAGGTGCTACGGGGGAGGGTGGCGGATGACCTACTCGAAGGGTAGGAAGATCAAGGCCCTGTCCCCAAAGGGTTTTGGCGAGTTCCTTTCGGACAACAGCCTATACATTGGGGACACCTTGTTCTTTGAGGTCATAGAAGATTGGAGCCGATTATCTTCAAGGTCATCATAGTCCAAGATGATTGAGTTTATTGCAATATCTATTTTGTTGGAACTAAGACAACCCTTATTCAAATTTTTGTACTAAATTCAAGGATAATTTTATGACTATTATATTTTAAAATAATTTAACTAACTTATTTGAACAATAATTGACTGGATGTGTGATTTGATCTGTTAATTATTTTAAAAACCATTTTAAATGTACCATTCAATGCCATTGTATACAATGGTTTTAAAAATCATTGAAAATACTTTTATAGATCAAAGTTAATCATTTTTAAAAAACTTTAACCTCTAAAAGTTCTTGGTGTAACATACCTACGACGTCGGTCATCTATCGCATTAATTGCCGGTAAAAATGGCATATATTGCGAAGTCGGCTGGTCTCATCAAACATTACATGTGGCATCGTACGCCCTTCGGTAAGATTATTTACTTTGTTTTTAAACCTTTTACTTCATTTGATATAAAAATTTAGGTAAAAATATATTATTTACCTCAGGTTTTTCTAACCTAGGTAAAAAAATTATTTTTTACTTTGAAAATAAAATTAACTGAGGTAAAAGAACTTTTTTACTTTGGTTATTTGAGCAAAGCTATAAAACTAAGGTAAAATGGGTAAAGTAATAAGTCTTTTTTCTTGTAGTTATTGGGATGGGGTTCTCTTTAAAATAAGTTGAAAATGTTGAGGTCTTTTTGTGTAAATTTAGAAACTTTAGGTGCCCTACATAAGATAATTTAGGAATTCTTATTTAATTAAATTCCTTTCTCGCTATGTTTTTCACGCTTTTCTCCAATTGATCGTAACCGCCTCCAAACCGTTGGAAATCGCCTCGAATTCACCGAAAACCGCTACAAATTCACCGAAAACCTCCATTATTTGTGTCCATGCTTCATATCTGAGATTAGTTGTTGTTTGTTTTCTCTTTTCTTTTTTGCATTTTTTCCTTCTATTTTTATGTTTGATTTTACCCCAATTTGTGTTGTTTTGCAGTGGATGGGGCGTCCTAAACATGAATTTTCATCTCAAGGTTCCAGAGCAGAATTTCGCCAATGGATTGTAGTGAAGTGTATGAAATTTTAAAAAAACCAAAAAAGTTACAGGTTCATTGATATTGTGTTGATGTTTTTATGAAGATTTTTTTTTTATTTTGATGTGTGTGCGATAGGGTTTTTGTTGTTTGTTGTGTTTTTGCTAGGGTTTTAATTTATGTTTTTCGGTTTGTTTTGGTGGATGTTGTGTTAATGCTTTTTATTATGATTCCCATGTTGTTGAAGATGATGAATGAAAAGTACAGAGTCTCGTTCATGTTGAAACAAAGAATTATTCTCTCTTTTTGTTGTTTGAGTGTTTCCGCTGTGATTTTTTTCTTCTATTTTTTATGTTTGATTTTGCCCCAATTTGTATTGTTTTGTAGCGGATGGGGCATCCTAAATGTGAATTTTCATCTCAAGGTTCCGGAGCGGAATTTCATCAACGGATCGTAGCGAAGTGTATGAAATTCATAAAAAGCAAAAAAGTTACAGGTTCATTGATATCGTGTTGATGTTTTAATGAAGATTTTTATATTTTGATGTGTGTGCGATCAGGTTTTTGTTGTTTGTTGTGTTTTTTCTAGGGTTTTAATTTATGTTTTTCTGTTTGTTTTGGTGGATGTTGTGTTGATGCTTTTTATTATGATTTTCGTGTTGTTGAAGACGATGAATGAAAAGTACAGAGTCTCGTTCATGTTGAAACAAAGAATTATTCTCTCTTTTTGTTGTTTGAGTGTTTGCATTTTAGATGTGGAGGTTATATTAACTGAGGTTTCTTATTCAAAATGGATTGAGATTTCAGTTATGGAAATTTTGTGATGACGTTTAAGCTTTTTTTGTTGACATTACATGTGTATTTGTTGAACTTGTTTGTTGTATGTATGTTTGATGAGGTTTATGCCTAATTTATTGATATGTGAATTATGGTAACTTTTTTATGAGGTTTTTGTCACTAGTGGAGAAAGGCTGATTAAAGGTGGTTATATCGGAATAGAGAAGTCAATTTTAAGGTGAATTCTCTGGTCCTGACTTTGATCATCATCGATCAAAAGCGGTTTTGTGAACCGCCTTTAAAAAAACCAACAAAGGCAGTTATTTTATGCCTTTGAATGCCACCTTGGAACCCCCTTCACTTTACTTCCAAGTTCGGAATTCAAGTTACAAGGTCGTAACTTTACCTTGACCCTCGGACAGTGATCATCAATTCTGAGTTTGGAATTGTGCCCAGGTTCCAAAAACAGGGTCTGTTTCTAACCTTTGTTTACGTTCTTGATTCGGGTGACAATTCCATTCCGCTATTGGATTTGAACGAGTTAATTCTAATTTTAAAGTAATTTTTTTGAACTCGGCACGTCAATCATATCTTTGGTTATGAATTCAGAACTAATAATTCGGATCTTCGATTAAAAGACATTTGAACCAGGGAAACGAGTTCCGAACTTGGAAATCGTTCGAAAATTGTGGTAAAAAAGTCGATAATTATATACATACACATATTTCCCAGTTTGAAGAAAAGTCTCATGTAAAAGCTCCAATTCATAGAATAATCTATAGAATTCTCTAACTAAGTATCATTCTATAGATAGGAATATAATTTTTGCCAATTTTGTTCCACAAAATAATGACTTGCTTATCCTAAGTAACAAAAATCTATAAACCACGCTAATGAAGCAATAATATATAGATAGGAATGGATATCCAAAAAATTCTATTCCACCAATTTCACGTCATCCATATAATATACACCATAGAAAATCTATTAAACACCACATTAAACCTCCAAAGAATTTTTGATAGATGGTAATGGAGAGTCCATTAAGTATGTAGCCAAGCAATTTCTTGCACTGTTGATATCATCTTGTGAATACGGTTTGTGGTTGGCTTGAAATATCATTGTGTATGACATCTTTTGAAATACGATAAGCTGGATGATAAATGAATTGATATATTAAGGACGAAACATGATGCTGAAAATGTACTTTGTCGATTTCAAGGTAATCCACCTGTATTTGTTGAATGCACTTGGCAATGTATAACATTACGTAGTACCCACATTCCAAAGTTTCGCTTGTTTATTGTACTAAGTAGAGGGTATGTAATTAGTGAAATTATTAAAATTTAATAATTAACTTAAATGGGTTAAAGGGAACAAAATGCCACCTTACTTTCGACAATGTCCAAAGCCGTATTACTTGAATCGATTGGGGTATTAAGATATTTCTCCGTGGAAAAACACTTTGACCCGCCCCCTCCTCGCATCGCTAATAAATCACGGGAGATCTACTATTAACTAAGAGGAGGCTAAGTGAGGTAAAAGATAGATATTTGTATTGTTGCTCCCATTCCTACTACTATGCTACCAAAATTGGTTGATAGTGGCAAGTACCGGGGTCGTCCACAAATATTTTAGGAATGTAATAATCAACTACGCACATCCGGGTTCGGGTCGTCAATCCGATCATGTGTCAAGAATAATCAGTGTTTGTAAAACAGGCATTGGGGGGGGGGGGTTACTAACAACTACTAACATGCAATTCAACAAAGTGTAAATTATATAAACTAGCACTTGGGGAATATTTGCGTGACATGATTAATGATGTTTTGATCCTCGATTCCATAACATATAAGAACTATAAACCAATTCTAGTGTTTGTGATGGTGTGGTCTATGGTCAACACTTCCCTATACCTACCACGTAGGGTGCATATTTAATTTTCCATCGGCACCGCCTCCATAATTAGGGGAGTGCAACAATGGCCTTGCCTACTGTGCAGATCTGAATCTCCCTTATGCTATTACCTCCTGGGCACTACACCACGAATGATTCTCCCTTATCGATGGCTCTAGGGTTGCAAAGCTAACCTTAGTTTGCTACTTTAACTATCTCTACCCGTAACCTATCAGACTAATTCGCCGGCTTACTAGTGTGAGGTCGATCGTAACGTTGACTTGACAACCCACGTGCACATACTCACACGGTTCTGAACCATCTTTACCCCAAGCACATTTAGGGTTCCTTCCCGGGGGGTATTTATAATTTCACCAACATAAAGTAGACTACAGTGTGTGCTAACTTAGAGTGACAGTCATGCAGTTAACAAGAATATGAAGAACAAACCAACATAATAATCACAAAACACATATAAATAGGTAGATCTAAGAAATCTCACAAAACAAACAGTAATACATGAATACAAATATAATCATTAAGTTAATTAACTACTCCCTAAGAATTGAACCCAAGTATTTCATTAGATTCAACACTTTTAAGAAAAACAAAAATAAAGAGAAGAATCTAAAGAGAAGGAAGAGGATTTTCTCTCTCTAGCCTACTCTTGAAGTTTAAAAATAAGCATAAACTTAAACCCTAGTAGAAAAAGGTCCATATATAAAGTAATAGGGAATTGGGCCTTGTAATAGGCCCAAAAATAACCTAGAAACCCTATCAGCCACAATTTGCGTGGCCAGGGAAAACGACACAATCTGTGCATGGTCATGCTAGCGCGGGGCGTATGGCACGACACGACATGTGCATCCTCGTGCAGTGCGGGCCGCACGGAATGATACTGGTCGTGGGCTTCGTGCAAGGTGGGGTGTATGTACATACACGTGTCGTGGGCTAGTGCTTGATCAGGAACTTCTAATTTGTGGGCCCCGTGACGTTTGGTGCGGCCCGTTGGCTGGAAATGCTTTTTGTTAAGAAAAATAGCGCGTTGTATGCTATTTTTCACACTCCATGCGCTGGTCTTCACTTTTTTGAACATGGAACGGTACGGACCATGTACAACTAGATGGTCTGCACCCATACTTAGCCGATTTGGGAGTGATTTTGGTCACGGGTGGCTTGACCTACACGAATGTGCATGGCCCATGTAAGGTCATGTTGCACGGCCCATGTGTAAATTTTAATGGGCCATGCTAGCCACTTTACACAGACCGTGCATGGTTGGAGCTGGGCTCTTGCAAGGCTTATACTGGCCGGTCGACCGGCCGGCTAGTTCGACCGATTGGCACTGTCTTACGTTCTTAGCTTTCTTGAACTTCAAATCCGCCTTTTTCGGGCTCAATTCCATCTGCTACCACACTTTGGAGTCAGTGGCTTTCAATCTACTACCATCCTCGTGAATGACCTTCAATATCTTCTACCATCCTTGTGAATGACCTTCAGATATCTTCTACCACCCTCGCAGATGGCCTTCTACAAAATGATGATGAAAAAGTACTCACGAGAAACCTACTTGTAAGATCACGAAGGAGAATCTAGGTTCCTGTGAATACAAAATGTCCATTAGCTTCAATTAAGTTTACAAAACTTGGGATTTAGATAATAAAACCAATAATGGTCGTCTAAATCAACTAAAACTAGCAATCAACTAAAGAAAACATGATAATAAATATGCCAAATGCATTGGTTAATTCATGCATAAAGGTGCACATCACACTCCTATAGATAGGAGCCGATGCACGTACTGCAAAATTGGGTGGACTATTACAGTACTCTTGCTCAAGTGGCTCTCTTAGTCGTGCCCGTCAGGTTCCTCCAAAAGCTTCTTAATGAGAAAGGAAGCCCTTGTAGGTGAGTCCTTGCAACTTTCTTCTCGTATTTCCACCCAAAAGCTCAAGCGATCTCCCTATGGATCATTGTATATTCCTTGTCATCCAAATGAAAAATTGATAATCCACCTCCCATCATTGTCAGTTGATTTCTCCAAGATCACCGAAAAATCCAAAGTTCATCTTATGTGTGTTTTGGAGTGTATCTCTATGAACCTTTATGGACCTATCCATCCTAGCAGATAAGTGACAGGCTCAAGTAGGCCTAGTGCTACCAGGGTCTCCTTGCATGCAAACTTCATCTCCAAGATGATCCTCTTTAGACTATTGAGATACCTCCATCTCCTTGCTGCACTCCTGGAAATGTTGGCTAACCCCATGAAATCATCAACCACAAAGGCGGGGTTAGGAGGAAGGGGAGTTTTTGGCTCTTGTCTCCCAACTTTAGCCTACTTCTTTCCTTTCTCACCCCAGGAATTTGTTCCTTTATCTAGCTTCCTCTTTGGAGCCATTCTATCACAACAAGAAGAAAATGATAATGGCAAGAATACACAAGCATATGCATCAAAGATCATTCAACAAGAATCATTCTTCCTAAACAACTAACACATAGAAAATCATATCATTTCAACACAAAGATCATACACTTCCCCCACACTTAGTTCATTAAAAACACATGCATATAACCAACATACTTTCCTAAAACATCTGCAAATTTTGGAATTCATGCTTCCCACCTACAACACAATCATGTTAAAGAAAGAAAATAAACATGAGGTTCAAAACGTTACCAAAAGGTTGAGGCTCGGAGCAGAAATCAACACAAGAAGAAGCAAAAAGTACTCTCCATTGAGAGAAATGCTCAAAAATTTGAATTTCCCAAATGTGAACTGAGAGTGGGTGTTTTTGAAGTGCTTGCGGTGGGTTAAATGTCCTTTATGGATGGGGGAAGGTAATCTGAATTTCAATTCAGAGAATCAAAGATCACCTAAAATGAGTTGTTTTAGAGTGGGGTAAAAAGGAAATAGTAACAGTCTAAGAAAAATAGAAACTTTAGGACAGAAGCTTAACTCAATTAATGTACAAGGAAGGTGTTGATGTTTGGTGAAGTACCATTGACATCAACATGCTTAGCTGAGTAAGAGACCTGCAGAATTAATGGGCTAAAAATTTGCTTGTTTGGCCAAAAATTTAAATTATGAAAATCTGCATTTTTTCCCATCTACAGATTGGCACGAGGAAATGTCACGACTCATTCCATATGATAGCCTCGTGGAAAATCAACTTACACGGGAAATGCATACTGCACAATCAGTCCTTCTCCAACACCTTCATTTTTCTAACACTTTTTCACCCAAACCCTATATCCTTCTAACCATAAACACGACACTCGTTCTTAGACTCAACAATCAGCCAGAGTTTCACACAAAATTCTCTGTCACGAAAACAAGATAATGCAAAAATTTAACTACCAAGAAACATCAAATCAAAGTAAGGGAAAACACCGTATTTTTGTTGTCGTCCTTACGATTTATTTTTCATTCATTTTTATTAAAACAAACCTATCATTGGGTCTCTGAAGTTTCCATCCATGTCTCCACCCATGATGACATCTTTGTGGAGGGGCCTCCATAAAGTGTCACCTTTACCTTCGTGCTCTTTGTCTACAATGGAGAGTGTATGTCCATCCTTAGCCAACATTAAATCCTTAGCTATGTCCTTGGGGTTAGATGTGGCCGAGGAGATTTTAAATCCTTGATACTCTCCACCAACCGTTGCATGTTAGTGACCATATAATTTTCAATAAAAATATCATCACTAAATTCAAGCATGGCATGGGTGTCATCAACATTATCATCACAATTAAAGCTCAAGACATGATTTCTCTCATCACTCTCATCAAGATCATCAATAAAATCATCAAGGAATTCATTATCATTAATCATGCAAGATTCATCACATTAAACAAGTTCATCACACAAAGATATGCCATTGCACATAAGAGAGGAAATAGTTGAATCATGCTTAGACTTGTAAACTTCAAACCCAACCTTATAAACATCATCCTCTAGGGTTAGTGTTCCGAAATGAACATCTATTTTAGTCCTTGATGTTTTTAGGAATTGTCTCCCCAGTAAAATTGGGGTGTACCACCATCGTGCACTACATTAAAGACATAGAGGTTTGCCAAAAACATTAAATTGCCTAACCTAACCATGACATCCTTAACTGTACCTCTGGGGCTAGTTTGGGAATGACCGACCGGTTGGAAAATAACCCTAGTGTACCGAAGCTAACCTATGTCAAAGTTTGAGGTTGGTCTTTTTCCTTTTCACAAGTTTATCGTCCACTTGCACAACCTCCTTCCCGACCTTGTGTACCTACCTCCTTCCCACTTCTCACGTTCAAGTCACTCACATTCCTTGGATTAACCTCGGGTTGGGATGGTCGCTTGCCAAATTCCCTAGCCTCAAGTTGTCTCATCGAAGTGGAAAGTTGACCGACTTTAACTTCGAGGTTCTTGATAATGAAAAGGCTCTAGTGGTGAGTTTCTCGATCTCTCTCCTTGCCCGCTCTGTGAAAACCTCGCTCTTCTTTATCAATTGGGCTATTGAATCAAGGATCTCCTCCTGGTCCGACAAGTAAAATGGTGCACTAGTATTGGAAATCCATTCTCCCCTTGGGTAGGGTTGAGGTTGTCCACCTCAGTTGTACCCTTGGTTGTCCTTGCGCCACTGGAAATTAAAGTGATCATGGTATTAAGGATTGAAGGAATTTGCATAGGGGTCTTGCCTATCTCCACCCTGGTTCCCTCGGAACCAGTATTATCCCCCCCAGAAAATTTCCTATTTCCACCATTGAAATATAAGGCCTTCACTTCCTCAAAGTCTTCAACCACTTGTGAACATATGTTGGTTGGATGATCAAGATTGCAAATGCCACACACCTTCACTTATTGAGCTCTTCCCCTCATGAACTCTTTTATTATGGAAGCAAGTGCTTGGACTTGTTCCTCAAACTTTAGAGAGTGAGCGGGCTAATCTAAGGTCTTCACACGGGATTGGGTACCAAATTGTCTTGTACCATAGGCCATTTTCTCAAATAATGCCATTGCATCCTTAGGGCTCTTATTCATTATGGATCCATTTCTCGCTGCACTGACCATTCTCATATCTTTGTCACAAAGGCCCTCGAATAAATAGTACACCAAATCACCCTCCTTGAATATTTGGTAGGGGAAATTTGCCAACAATCTCCTGAACTGCTCCCAATACTTATAGAGGGACTTGTTCACTAATTGTGAAATGTTGAAAAGATGCTTCTTTAGACCTGTAGGGTTGGAAGCTAGAAATTACTTCTTAAGAAACCTCTACTTCATATCCATGCAAGAAGTTATACAACCAGGTGGGAGGTTGTATAGCCAATCCTTGGCTGCGTCCCACCGAGAGAAGAGAAAGGATCTCAAGTTGTAATCTTCCTTTGACACCCCTAGTGGCTTCATTTTTGGTGCACACTAGGTGAAACTCCGACAAGTGCTTGTTCAGATCTTTACCGGTCATCCCATAGAAGGTAGGTAGGCATTGGATCCAACCGCTCTTAGCCTCACAAGTTACTCGGCGGAAAAGGTGGAAAGACTATGCAGAGGGGTTCATTCTCCAAATTTGAAGTTATCAATACCCTTAGCGTCATATTGTCTTCCGCCATCTCAAAAGTCTCCTCAACTACAACAGTTGGTCCTTATAGAACCTCTAACCTAGCTCTCTTTTTTATCATTCTTCGATCACTTGTGTTATCTGGTAGGTAGTGTAAAATTCTTAACTTTGTGGTATGGGTATGTACCATAAACCAGAAACTAGAAATACCAAACCAAAGACAAACACTAACACTAACACTAACAAACATATTATGAGTTACTGGAATAGCTATAGAAAAGATCAACACCAAAAACTAACAAAAGTTACAAGACAAAAACAACAACAACTATAACTACTCTACCAACTAGCAATGCAAGTAAACAACTAAATCTTTAAAATAGCATCCCCGACAGTGGCGCCAAAATTTGATCCGCACCCCACTAGATCACTAATAAATACCAAACTCTCAGGAGATAGAATTAACTCGTGGGATGCTTTGAAGATTACAGATAAAATATTTATATGTTGCTCTCGTTCTTACTACTAAACTACCAAGGGATAGATAGTGTTAAGTCTGGGTTCGTCCACAGAGATGCTAGGAATTTAAAGGTTAACTATGCTAAGACGCAATCGGGTAATCAATCTGATCACGTGTCAGGAATAGTTAATGTTGTTAACAAAGTTTTTAAGGGGTTTATCTATCAACTACGATTATGCAATAACAAGATTATAAACTATATAAATCTATCACTTGGGGACATTTGTGTTACATGATCGGTAGGATATTTTGATCCTAGATTCAATCAAATGCAAGACGTATAAACTTATGATACTTATGTCACATAGTATGGACGATAGTCAACACTTCTCCCTGTCTGTAAAATGAAGGTGCTCTCGTCTTCTTCTATCAACACCACCTCTATACTTAGGGAAGTGCATCAACGACCTTTCCTGTTGTGTATATCTATTCTTCCCTGTAAATTATTACTTCTCGGTCACCCTAGGCCTATAGAGGTAAATGGATTAGCACCTCATGGTGACTCTAGGGTTTCAACGACAAGGGTTATATTATGCCAACTCTAATTTCTACTCACTATTTTATCCTTGCCTATCAGGCTCTAATCCAGTTCAAACTAGCATATTTTTATCGGAGTGATGCTCACGACCCATATGCATACACCCACATGATCGCGGACTCTCACTCCCCCTATTACCCTAGCGACACTCCCAAGAGGACAACAATATTGTGCCATACATGAAAATAGACTAAAGTGCATGCCAACATAGTATAACAATCATGCATTTAACAAAAATGTAAGACACAAGTCAAACGTGATATTCATAAGCATTAAAGGATAGGAAGATCTTAGAGTCTCACAAAATATCTACCAAGTCATGAATACAAATTTAAATCCCCAAGCTAAATCAAAACTCCCTGAGGATTGAACTTAATTGATCCATTGGATTCAATACCCTTGGGCCAAACTAGAAAATTAAACTAAGAGAGAAGGGTTAACATGTTTCTCTATCTACCTACTCTTAGAAAAACTAAGAGAATGAACTTTGTGTTTTTTCTTTGTTCTTATTTTTATTATGTGTGTGTGTGTTTGTGTGTGTGTGGAGTAGAGAGGCTCAATGAGTGATATTTTGTAGGACATGTCATTGCGACCACCCTACATAGTCTTACTCTTTATTGAGCGAATATGAGAGAGAGGTAGGAGTTATTGGCTCCCAAGGTCGATGGGATCGAGATTGGTGCCATGACACTCCCAATTTGGGGTTGAAAGGTATCCTGAATCCATGGTATGTATTTGCATCGGGAAACCAACACCTTGGGTTAGATAGTTAGCGTTCACCAACCGTTTTAATGCCCAAAACCCAATTCCTATGATCAGTTCCCAAATTAGATAATGAATAAAATTTTCAAGCTATAGCTAATGTGACCAAGAGTAGTGAGTTACTCCAATCACAATTTCTTAGCGACATTAGAAATTTTGGGAACTCAACTCTTTTTCAAGCATTGAGAAAGTTTAAGGGCAAGTGAGTAATTTGATTGAAAGTATGAGCCAACTAGAAACCCAATATTCCAAAAATGAACCATCCCTAGCTAAACTTGAGATTTTGGTAGATGAATACAAAGGGGATTGGGAGTGGTTTGTTGAGAGTGAAGAATTTGAGGAAGGGGTGATTATACTTAATTCACCATATTACCTATTTTCACCCCAACTTCCACCTATATAACCAACTCTCACATTTTCAGAACCCTTAGAGGAAACCATAGAGAAGCCAATCGAATATGCTAAGCTTCCAAACCACTTATTTCCTCTAAGTTAGACTCTTCCTCTACTACATCATCCTCTTGGAAGATTGTTACCCCCACCTCTCCATTTTTGGTTACCTATGGTGATGGGGTGCAAACCCACACCATATAGATAACATTAGAGTCGTGCCGATGATCTTAAATATACAGAGTTTCTTGGGAGGCAACCCAAGCTTTAAAAAATTATATTAATTAGTTTTTCTTTGGAAAAAAAATCTCCACTTTAATCCTCTCATTCTTACCGTAAACCATTAGACACCGCTACACTCCACCACCAAATACACAACCTAGGAACGCACACTAGTTGTTTCTTTGTGTGGATGTGGATTGATACTTGTTTAGTGTGGATTTGTAGTGGCTTTCTTTGAGTTCCATTTTGGGGTAGATTTGAGAATATTGAGGTGGGAACAATGCATTGGGAAGTTATGATTGCCTATCATTTTGTTTACCTCCCCTTCTTTTCATTTTATGTTTCCTATTTAAGGAATGTGTTTGTTGTAAGTGTGGGGGAGGAAAATGTCTCATTGCATTGTGTTATAGATGTTTAATGTTTTTGGTGTGTTTTTCTATTTTTAGTTCTTGGTTTTGAAACACTATTACACTTGGTGTGCATGTTTGTTTTGTAGGAAGCATATGGTTTTTATAGGAAAGCGAGAAACAGGGTTAGGGGGAGTCCAACTCATGGACCATGTAGATGTATATGGTTTGTGATGCTCAAAATGGTGGACAAGGAGGAGAACCAAACCCCCAATTTCATGGGGTGTGTAGAAGTACATGACCCATGAAGCTCACTTACCTTCCTGCATCCAAATAACCACTTCTTCCCTATCACCACCAAAATACCACCCAAACCCACTTACCCTCAAAACCCTTGAAACACACATATCGAAACCTAAGAGGTAACACTACAAGAGAACACACTTATTACTTTGCCCATTTTACCTCGGTTTTTTGCCTTAGGCAAAATAACCAAGGTATATAATATGTTTTTAATATGATTGAATGTAGGCATTGAATAATTATATATGGTGGATGTTATGGGGTCATGATAATGAAGGTTTTCATTTAAAAACACACACACACATATGTATATACATATATATATATATGTTACTCTAATCAATATCAATATCTTATGAATCCAAGTATTGAATGAATGTAAGTGTAGGTATTGGTTTCTATTTTATGATACTAAACAATGTGTACTTATATTGTTGTAATATGTAGAAATGTTGATGGATAAAATCCATTTTTTGATGAAGATCTAACAAATGAGGAATATCAATCTTTTGTAACTAAGTTCATTCAATATGCATTTGCGAATGCCGCGAAGGAGAATTTTTGTATGTGTAATAACTCTGAAAGAAGTGCCGAACACCGCTATTCATGAAGATGCTATAGGTTTGAAGGATGACTTGTTTATATATGGTTTTGATCTATTATACAAAATTTGGTTTTGGCATGAGGAGAATGTGGATGATCATTCTATAAATGAAGTAGATCATCCCGAGAAGGATGATAGGATAGATGAGTTGGTTGAGTATATTGTCAAGAACTACATTGGCAATCCTAACAGACTTTCAGACTTGCACGGATATAATGAAACACTTCTATACGATGGATGCCCTAAAGGAATGACAGTATTAAAGGCTACGGTGCAGTTGATGAATGTGAAAGCTAAGTATCCCTATAGATATGTTGGTTTCTCCACTTTGTTGAAAGTGTAGAAAACATTCTTCATGTTGGCAATAGAATACCGCAAATAGTACATGAGGCAAAAAGGTACTATGTCCGATGTGCATGGATTATGAAAAGATTCATGCCTATCAGAACTATTGTATCTTGTATAGAGACAATCATTTGAATGTGGAGGTATGTCTGAAATACAATGCTTCTAGGTTCAAATTGAAGGAGATGGAGGTTGATGAAGAAATTGGTAATCACCGGAAAAAGAAGGTTCCTGTCAAGGTTGTATGGTATCTACCTATCATTCCTCGCTTGAGAAGATTTTTTGACAATCCTGAGGCTGTAAAATTTTGACTTGGCATGAAGATCGGACAGTGGTTGATCCTGAAGTTATTAGTCATCCGGTGGATGGTTATTAGTCATCCGGCGGATGGTGATTAGTGGAAAGAGATAGATGCGACATTTCCTGTCTTTTGGAAAGAGCCACATAACTTGAGGCATGGTTTATATGTGATGGAATAAACCTGTTCGGTAATATGAGCAGCAATCATAGTTCATGGCCGGTGAAGGTAGTAATTTAAAACTTGCCCCCATGGTTATGCATGAGGAGGAAGTGCATTTTGTTGTCTCTAATGATTTCCGGTCCTAAGAAATCGGGGAACGATATTGATGTGTACCTATCCCCCTTGGTGGATAACGTTAAGAAGTCGTGGGATCCGGGCATGAGCATGTATGATGGTTTTCGAAAGGAATCATTTGATTCTGCACTGTTAACGACTTTCTTGCATATGGAAACTTTTCTGGATCTTCAGTTAGGGGTCACAAGGCCTGCCCCATTTATTTGGAAGGAATAAAATATTTTCAGTTGAGGCATGGAAGTAAGACTATGTATCTTGGGCACCGGAGATGGCTTCCAACACCTCATCGGTGGAGGAATTAGAGCGTTGAATTTAACGGAAAGGTTGAGAAGGTACCCCTTCTCCCGTATTAACAGATGGATTAATCTCGAATATGTTGCATAATTTTCTAAATAACTTTGGCAAGAGGAAAAGGAAACCAAATGTTGCCGGTAGTTGGAAGAAACGTTCCATTTTTTTGAACTACCGTATTGGGAGACCCTTGACTTGCAACACTGTTTGGATGTGATGCATATTGAAAAGAATATATATGATAGTTTGGTTGGTACTTTGATGAATATCCCGGGTAAGATAAAGGATGAAGCGAAGTCAAGAAAAGATATGGTTGAAATGGGAATTAGGCCAGAATTAGCTCCTGAGGATCGGGGATAGAAGACATACATGCCCTCTACTTGTTACACGATTGCAAAAGGTGAGAAAGAGTTGATATGTTCCAGCTGCAAAGGTATGGTTGTCCTGAAGGGCTACTCTTCTAGGGTTACCAATCTAGTATCCGATGAGGGATTGAGATTGGGTAATATGAAATCGCACAATTTACATTCTTTGATTCAAGAAATACTCCCGGCCGCAATCACCATCTTGCCAACTCATGTCAGAAAGTGTATTACCTGGTTGTGTCACTTCTTCAAGGCAATATGGTTTAAGGAGATTAGACATCGTAAATTGGAGGAATTGTAGGAGAAAATAGTAATCATGTTGTGAGAGTTAGAGATGTATTTCCCTTCCTCATTATTTGACATCATGATGCACTTGTTGGTTCACATTGTACGGGAGATGTTGATATGTGGTCATTTTTATCTTCAATGGACGTATCCCTTTCAGAGGTATATGAATATAAACAATGGTTCTTTGAAAAATCATTATCACCTGAATACTAGTATTGTGCAGAGGTATGAGACTGAAGAGGATATAGAATACTATATGGAGTTCATGAAAAATCAAGAGTCGGTTGGCGTACCAAAACCGCACCACGGTGACAGTGGGTGAAAAATGTTTGCAAAAAGGAATAACGAAGTTATTAACCCCCGATAAGTTGATGAAAACACAACCATATGTTTTGTTGAACTCAGATGTGGTTCACTCATACATAGATATGAACATAGCCACTATCAAAGAGCGTCACCCGGGTTGGTTTGAGAAGCAAGTACTTTCTTAACATAATCACACCTTCATTGATTGGTTATGCTATCCGAGGTCAGGGTGAATCTTCCGTCACCTTTCCCTATTTCACCCAAGAGAAGGCCAAAGGTGACAACCAATGATGAGCACATCCATGAAATCTTTTTTGAAGGTTGAGGTTAGCGTTCCACTCTTAGATTTGATTGATCATGTTCCTTCATATGCTAAGTTTTTTAAAGTTGCATGCAGTAAAAAGAGGAACAAACCACTTATGAAGTTAGGAAAATTGAAAATCTGGGAGGTTGCCACTCTTAATCATAGAAATTTACCCAAGAAATGCGATGACCCCGATATGTTTTCAATTCCTATTTATTTAGGTGGTAAATTGGTGGAAAATGCTATGATTGATCTAGGAGCCTCTATTAATGTCATCTCTTCTATCATTTATGAGATCCTACAAATAAGTGAACTTAAAGAAACTAGGGTAATTGTCCAAATGGACGATCACTCCCAAGCTAGTCCTTGGGGTCTAGTGAAGGATGTGATGGTTCGAGTTGTCAACTTGGTGTTTTCGGGGGACTACTATGTCCTTGATGTAGCGCATAATGGTGGTGTACCCTCAATTTTATTGGGGAAGCCTTTTCTTAAAACATCAAAGACTAAGATTGATGTTCATTCAGGAACACTAACCTTAGAAGATAACATGGATATAGTAGGTTTTGATATTTACAAATCTAAGCATGATTCACCTAATCCCCTCATGTGTGCAAAGGCATGACCTTATGTGAAGAACTCGCTAAAAATGGTGACTCTTACATGATAGATAATGATGATTGCCTTGATTAAGCTGTTGATGATAGTGATGAAAATAGTCTAGTTGATGAGATCTTTGATGACTATGTGAGTGATGAAAGAGATCCTACTTTGCGCTTTAATTGTGATGAACATATCGATGAAACTTGTGCTTTGCATGATTTTAGTGATGATTTATCTATCTTGGATTGCTTTTCTATGCTCACTAACATGCAGAGATTAGTGGAGAGTGACGAGGACGTAAAACACCCTCGACCACCTCCTAAACCAAATGACATGGATATGGACTCAACATTGGCTGGGAATGGATATTCTTTCTTCTTGGGAAGCAAAGCGCTTAAAGTTAAGGATAACACTTTTTGGAGACCTATTCTCAAGGATGTCATCGTGGGTGGAGTTTCCAATGGTGACTCCGGAGACCCAACGGTAGGTTCCTTCATTTGACATGCATGAAAAAGAAAAAAACCGTGATGACGACAATAAAAATACATTGTCTTTCTTTCTTTGTGCTTGATATATTTTGCATGTTTTTGTGTGAGACAAAGGATCATGGGATGAAACTCGTGTTAGTTGAAAAAAATTTAGTCCAAATCTCATGCTTTTTTGTGTAAGAAATAGGATTTGATAGGTGACAAAGTTTTTTGGGAAAAGGGAGAAAGAAGGGGAAAATGGCACTATTCACATGGATAGCCTCGTGTAAATCCCTTTTGCACGAGGGGTGCCTCGTGTTGATAAGCTCTGGCATGGACCGTGTCATCGAACAATGACCGTGCTGGGCTTCGTGGCATGAGTCGTGCTGACATGGTTAGCACGAAGGTAGCCTCATGTCAGGCTCGTGTGTTGCGATTTTTTGGGGCCAAAATTTCAAATTTGATTTTTTTTTTGAATTTTAAGCCAAAACATGAAATTTTAGGCTCATTAATTTAGAAAAACCTTTGCTTCCTTCAAATGTTGGTGTAAATCGTACATCAACACCTCCCTTATGCACAAATATATTGGTACTTTTGTCCCTTTCACTCTCTAATTTCAAAATTGCTATTTTTATCTCATTTGTACCTCCTTTTAAATCACCTTATTTGATGAAAATAATGGTCCATAGTAAATTACCTCACCCATAGGATTCATTTAGCTCATTAAAAACTCTAAAAAAACACTCAATCTCACTTCTCCTTGGTGAAACTCGAAAATTTAAGCCCATCCTCTAAAAAATTAGCATTTTAGCTTCTTCTTGTGTGAATTCTTCACCTCTAGGCTTTAAATTATTTATTTAGCATGATGGTGATGTGATGAGGATCTTTATACTCGAAAATATTTTGAAGTGTTTTTGAAGAAATTATTGGGTTATTTGAATGAGCTTGTGTTGAACTAAGTGTCGAGGGAGAATTGTTCTTATTCTTTGATGATATGATCTTCAAATTTATGGTGGTTTAGAAGGAATGATTCTCAATTGCATGATTTTCTTGATGGAATGCTATGATTGTTCATGGGTTGGTTATTTAGGGAGAATGTTTCTTGATTGAATAGTCTTTATGTTGAGATAGCATGATTTGAAATGGTGTGGCTATTTAGGAAGAAATATTATTTTTGAATGAGTCTCGATGTATGCCTTTGGTTATCTTTGCATTACAACCTTTTTCTTGTTGTGAATAGGATGGCTCTAAAAAGGAATAGGTCGGAAAAAGGAACAACTTCCCGGGGTGACAAGAGGAAGAACCTTCTAAGGTTGGAAATGAGAGATGGCGACTTCCCTTCCTCCTAACCCCGCTTTTGTTTTTGATGAGTTCATGGGGTTGACCATCATTTTTGGGAGTGCGGCTCGGAGGTTGAAGTACTTGAATTTCCCAAAGCGAACCATATTGGAGACGGAATTTGCATGCAAGGAGACCTTGGGAACTCTAGGCCTAATCGATCCCGTCACGTATATGCTAAACCAAATAAGCATGGAGGATTTCTTAGGCAAACATTCCAAGACCTACATACGGTGGACTTTGGAGTTTTTGGCGACCTTGGAGCAATCAAAGGGCAGTGAGGGGAGGAGAAGCGTCAATTTCCACTTGGATGATAAGGATTACACTATGTCACATTAGGACATTGCCTAAGAATTTGGGTGGAATTAAGGGAAGGATATTCCGAGGACACACCGATAAGTCCTTCCATTTTCATTGAGCAATTTTTGGAGAATTCTTTCGAGCACGAAAAGGAAGTATCTTTGCAAGAGCACCGTGATTGTCCATCCTGCGTTGTGATATGTTTAGCAATTGTTTTCCATGGGAGTATTCTGTCAAGGGAAGATTTCACAGTGTCCCAGTTTGGATGTCTAAGTTCTTTGGCCGATGACTGCGGATGGGAATTTTTACCCCAACATGGTTTCGACTTTCGTGGAGAAATGAATTTCCATGGGAAACAAGAAAGGTGAAAATATTCCTATGGGAGGCATGGTGTGAATTTTAGCCCAACACTTGGGCCATCTAGTTCCCTCTTTGTTTGCAGTGGGTGTATTTGGCGTTCGGGGACACGGTACACGATAGACAAGCTGGCGAAAGCATCTATGGTGGCTACCACAACTTAAGAATATTACTTCGTATGGTTATATGATGGCTCCTCAGTGTGAAATTTCATGATTCTCCCCCAGCCAAGGCATACAGCTATTGACCAATACACGGTGTTGGAAGACCTCTTCATAACCCCTTATTTATATAGAATTCTATCAAACCCAGATATAGACATCGAGGACGACGGCAACGAGACCCCATTTAGGGCACCAATTTTCTATACTTAGATACCCGCAGAGGTCCTCGACCAATTCTACATATTCAGAAAATAGCTTGCGAGCTCTACTTGGCTTATACAGGAGGACATCATTAATACAGTGGGTGAAAGGGCATACATTTGGAAGAATTTGGGAGTAGGCTAAGTTCCATGGAGGGTACCATGCATGCTTGGGAGTCTAGGTTGGAGTCAATCGAACGGGAAATGAAGGAGGAGTTTGCCATTGTAGATGAGAAATCGGATGTCCAAGAAGAAGTCATTGAGTAATTGATTGAGAGATTCCACATCTCAAGGCTCGATAGTTTTGGGGACGTTATTCCTATCGAGAGGCAAGAATTCAACAAGAGGAGAGAAGAAGGAGGCGTGAGACATGGCACTTGAAGAGGGACCTTTTGGGGTCACATGTGTGAGTTCCACTACTTTTCTCTTTCCCACTCATGGTTTTTATTGTTTCATTGCATTGGGGATGATGCAAACTTTAAGTGTGGGGGAGGGAGTAGTGAAACACTTAAGAGTTTTTCATCTTGGGATTCCTTTTTGTTTTTGGTATTGTTTTTGTTTAGTGTTTTTTGTGTTATCTTTGGTGTGATCTTTAGGTGGGATCCTTTTTTTATAGTTTTTTTGTTGGGAATGTGTTTTTTGGAACCTTTGGTGGTGTAATTTTTGTTTGTTTTCCATGATCTTTTGTAGTATGAAGCCCAACTTTGGGGCATTTTATGCTACACACAAAAAAATTTGAAAATTTAGGGGAAAAATGAAAAAAAATATATATACCTGGCTATGTTGGAAACCCGAAAGGGCAACTTAGGCAAAAATGGGAAGAAAGCCCGGATATGTCCAAAGGCCTAGGTAAAAATGAGAGGCTAGGCCCAGTTAGGTTGGAAAACTTAAGAAAAAATGAGAGGCCGTGTGGAAAGAGGTGAGATGGTGAGCTCAACATGTGTGAATGCTAGGATGAAAACCCGAAAGGGATCCTAGATAAAATGATAGAAATTGAGAGAAAACGGAAACTAAGTTGAGGATCATACGGCATTATCCTTGGTTGTACCTAATTAAGTTGAGAATCTCGAGTTATCATTAGTTACAACCAAGTTCAGGATCTTTTGGATTATCCTTGGTGGTTTTTTCGGCAACAACTCTTGGATTGCTTTTGGCTGACTATTTGGGGGAGTAAGCTAGTTATCATTTGTACTAACCTTTTTCTTTTCAATATTTTGGGTGGTTAGATTACTTTAGTATCTTCGAGGAGTATGTGAGTGAGATTCTTACTTCCTTGTGGGAACTAGAGTAGCTTGGAATTAAGTTGAATATATTGGCTAACTTCTCTTTGCATGCCACATTTCGCTTAGATCTTTTCTCATTTTTGTTTACTCGGGGACGAGTAATGGTTTAAGTGTGGGGGTATTGATGTGCGCATGTGTTAGCCTATGCATTTGAAACATTTATTATCATCTTTTGTATGGTTGATTTCTAATTTTAGTTTAAAAGGGTTTAGACAACCATTTTTGGTTTTCTTGTCTAGATCCCGAGTTTTGTAGACTTAGTTGAAGCTAATGGACACTTTGTATTCACGGGCACCTAGATCATCATTTTTTTGTCTCATTAGTAGGTTGCTCGTGAGTACTTTTTCATCATCTTTTTGTAGAAGACCATCCACGAGGGTGGTAGAAGATGTTTGAAGGTCATTAGCATGGATGGTGGAAGATATTGAAGGTCATTTGCAAGGATGGTAGTGTATTGAAGTTATCATACTCCAAAGAGTTGTAGTAGATATAATTGAGCTAGGAAAAGGTGTATTCAAAGTTCAAGAAGTCCAAGGAAGAAGCGGAGGAATTGTTGTATGAAAGTCACACGGATTTCTGGGAATGATCCGAGAATAATCATCCCTTGAATGTGGAACCATTGGATTTGTCTTCTCGAGCACTATAAAATCGACTACAAGAACTCTCAAATCGCATTAGCGGTTCTTCCATAGCGGAGCTAACAAGTCAGTCGGCTGATTCGGCCAAGGCCAGCACAAGGGCGGGAACGAGGCCAGCCCAACCGGCACGAAAGCAGGCTAGCACTGCCCATGCTAGTGCTCAACATGGACCGTTCCAAGCAACAAGAACTAAGCCAGAGTCCTCCAGTCGGATCATGCCAAGCTCTACTGCCCGTGTCCCATGTCTTTGTTCCACTTCGAAATTCAGCTAAGTATGGGCGCGCATAGTTCCATTTCACACGATCAGCGTCGTTTCAAGTCACTAATTCCAAGACCACCTCACGGGGTGTGAAGAACGACATGGTTTATGCCATTTTACCGAGCAAAATGAGGTTCCAACCAACGGACTGTGCCAAATAACACGGGATATGCTCTCAGAAGATCAAAAAAGGAGTTCCGACCAGTTGTCAATGTCGGGCGACACGACCCGCGCCAGCACAAGGTACATGGTCCATGCTAGGACGGGCAGGGGCCTCGGCTGGCACGGACAGTGCCAAATGCCATTGTTTGTGCCGTTTGCGGCTGCTAGGGTTTTGGGCCTATTTTTGGGACTTTTTCAAGGCCAAATTCCCTACTACTATATATATGGACCCTTGTCTACTAGGATTTAAGTTTATGCCCACTTTTCATCTTTAAGAGTAGCTTAGAGAGAGAAAATACTCTTCCTTCTCTCTGTCTTATTTTTCTTTCTTCTCTTTATTTTTCTTTTTCCCAAACATGTTGAATCCATTGTAATATTTGGGTTCAATGCTTAGGGAGTAGTTAATTAACTTCGTGAATATATTTGTATTCATGCATTAATGTCCATTTTGTGAGATTTCTTAGATTAACCTATTTCTATGTGATTTGTGATATTTATGTTGGCTTGTTCTTAATATTCTTATAAATTGCATGATTGTCACACTTAGTTAGCACACACCAAAGTTTATTTTATATTTCCGCAATATTGATACCCCCGAGGAGGGAAACCTAGATGCGCTTAGGGTAATGATGGGTCCGGATCCACGTGGGTGTGTGCATGTAGGTTGTCATTGTTAATGCTATGATCAACCGTGCCCTAGTAAACTGACGAGTTGGTCAAAAGGGAAGTTGGTAGAGATAGATAGATTAGCAAACTAGGGTTAGCTTTGCAACCCCAGAGCCATCGATAAGGTGCTTCACCCCCTTTGACTTTTTATTCATAGGGAGAATAATTCTTGGTGTAGTGCCCGAGACGTAATCGCATGAGGGAGACTCAGGTATGCACGGCAGGCAGGGCCATCGTTGCACTCCCCTAATTACAAAGGCGATGCCAATGGAATATTAAGTACGTACCCTACGTGACAGGTATGGGTAAGTGTTGACCATCGACCTTGCCACGAGTCATAAACACTAGAATGGGTTTCTAGTTATATGTGATGAAATCGATGATTGAAATGACATTAATCATGTTACGCAAATATTCCTCGAGTGCTAGTTTATATATTTTATTCTCGTGATGCTTGTTTTACCAATACTGATTATTCCTAACACGTGGTAGGATTGATTATCCGATCATGGTTGTGCGTAGTTGATTTTTATATTCTGAACATCTATGTGGATGACCCTGGTACTTGCCACTATCTACTAATATTGGTTGTGTAGTAGTAGGAACGAGGCAACAATAAAAATTTCTATCTTTGACTCACAATCCTCTCTCAACTTAGTAGGTCTCCCGTGTTTTATTAGTGACGCTGGGAGGGGGTGGGTCTGTGCCTGGAACGTAATAGCACAGGGAGACTCAAATTTGCACAATAGGCAGGGTCGTTGTTGTGCTTACCTAATTACGGAGGCAATACCGATGGAAGATCAAATGTGCATCCTACGTGACATGCATAGGGAAGTGTTGACCATCGACCACACCATGTTTCATAAAAACTAGAATGGGTCTATAATTCTTATATGTGATGAAATCGAGTAATGAAAAAATATTAATCATGTTATGCAAAAATTCCCCAGGTGCTAGTTTATACATTTTATTCTCTCTTGAACCCTCCCCCCCCCCCAAATGCCTATTTTATCGACACTAATTATTCCTAACACGTGATCAGATTGACAACCCGATCACGGTTGTGTGTAGTTGATTATTAGATTTTGAACATCTACGACTCTAGTACTTGCCACTATCTACCAATTTTGACAGTATAGTAGTAGGAACAGGAGCAACAATAAAAATTCTATCATTGACTCTTGGTCTCCCCTCCGTTTAGTGTATATCCCGTGATTTGTTTATTAGGGACACCTTACGGGGTTGGTCAATTTCAACGAAAAACAAATTATGAAACAAGATCACAAAGTTTGATTGAAAATCAAGTACTGGAAATAAAACATCAAATTTGTTGATGCATGTACCAAAATGTGAGGCCTAGTATTGGAAAATAAAATAAAACATCAATTGTTAAAACTAAAAATCATTTTACACTATTGAAATGTCAAAGATACATTAAATAAAAATATAATATTAAAAACATCAATAATAATTTTTAGACAACACGATGAAAATCTATAACATCAATCGAAATCAAAGTTTGAAATTGAAAAATAAGATAGTAAAATATCACTAAACAGTGCCTACCTGTATAAAGTGTCAAAAATTTAACAACCAAACACGAAATTTACAATAAAAGATCAAAACAACATTGGGATATGTACCAATATAACCATACCTACTTAAGTAAATGTCAATATAACCATCAGATCATTTTTAGTACAAAAACAACTTGATAAAAGTGCCAACATAACTGTAAGATATCATTTCTAGTGTTGACTGACCACAAATAAAATGACTAAAATGACCTTTGGCCTAAAATATAAAATTGTTAGGAAAATTTTGCCCCATGCCACCACCATCACTGTTAGCTTAACACCGCCCCACCACAACCACCAACCCAACTATCAGCGCCACCAGGAGACCATCTCAACCTCAGTACTGCTTAGATTAGGCAAAGTCAAAGTTGGGCGGTGGATCGTAGACGACAGGCTTGTAAGCTAAGCGGTGACTTGGGCCCATTGCTGGAATGATCGCTAGGTGGTGGTTTGGGCCCGCCACTGGAATGACTGTTGGGCGGTGGCTTGGGCCCTCCATTGGAATGTAAATAGTAAATAGTAGCCTGATAAGCAAAGGCTGGGGGCTTTTGGGCCGGTTATGCTATGGCTCAAATCTGCCGAAGGTATAATCGGCGGGAGTATAGGCACCAAAGAATGGGTGACCAGCGAAACAAGAAGAGGGTGGTTAGAAATAGGTTAGGGTTTAAGGTTAGAGTTATAATATTCAATTTAATTTTTTTCTTTTATTTTTTTGACGGAGTAAAATCTTTTTTCAATCAAATCTGGCCTTAAACTGTCGGAATGGGTAAAATTGCACTTACATCAACTATCTATGAATATATTTTCACTTTCAATTATCAAAAGGTTATATTGGAACTTATGTCCGTTAGTTAGTTATAAAATCATTTTTCTCTGTAACTTTAAAACACATGATTTAGTGAAGAAAAAATTATGAAAAAAATCACCAGGTTGAGATGGTCTCCAATTAGGCAGCCTAAACTTTAAGCAGGGATGTTTTGGCAATTCTAACTCTATCCTAACTCGAGGGACCTATCTCAAATAGTTTTTTCACGGACCTATCTCCAATATTTTTTCAGTGACCTATCTGTAATATTTTCCAGGGACTTTTCTCCAATTTGTTTCCATTATTTTCCCTCCAGCTACAATCTGCAAAATAATTCCAAAAAAATCAAAAAATTGTTAAAATGCAAAAAATCAATTTGATCATCGAACTGAAAATCATAAATATCAGCTACAACTAACAAAACATCAATTGAAAATCATAAAAAAAACTAAAAAACTGAAGTGAAAAATATATTACAAAATTAAATAAAAAATTCAACAAAAATTGAATAACAACATCGACTACAACTAACAAAACATCAACTGAAAATCATAAACTTCATGAACTTAAAATCATAAAAACATCAACAAAGATTAAATTATCTATTCTTTTTATAAAAAATTACAAACATCAACATATATCACCCAAAAGCCACAAACGTGAAATCCTATCACCTAAACCTCACCTGGAAAATGAAAAACATCAACATGTGAGAAAAAACTACAAATATCAACCCATATCTCCCAAAAAATACAAAACATCAACTCATTTCAACTAAATCTCACAAGAATAATGAAAAACATCAATATGAGAGGGGAAAAAACTAAAATCATTAATCAAAAAGTTGTGGTACCTCAAGAGTACAAAATCTTAACTCTGAAAATCATAAAACATCAACAGTTTTTAAAAAAAACAAATATCAACTTTTATCACCCAAAAACTACAAACATCAACTCCTAACACCTAAACCTCAGCGGGAAAATGGAAAATATCAACATAAGAAAATTTAAAAAAACTACAAATATCCATCTATATCTCAAAAAAAATATTAAACATCAATTCTTATCAAATAAACTTCACCCAAATAATGAAAAATATCAACATGAGAGGAAAAAAACTACAAATACCAGCTAAAAACTACAGTACCTCATGAACATTTTTAAAAACTACAAATATCAATCAAAAAGCTACAGTACATTAAGAATTTCGAACGGAAGCGATTTCTGCTATGATGACACAAAGAAAAATAAACAGAAAAATATAATATTATATTAGACATTGATATGACATTTTGATAATTTTAAAATAACCCATAAATTTATTATCATATTTTAAAAGACATCCTAATTGTAACTGATGTGGTATTCCCGATCAAACAAAGTAACATCTTTTCACCACGAACGTCTCTCCCTGTAAAACAAAATTCGGAAGTGATTCGGGGGAAAATACTCTGACGATCAAGTCAGTACTTTTCCTTCAGAGAACTTTTATTTCTCAGTTTTGTCTCACTTACTTGAGCCAATGTTACTCTCCTTGTATTTATAGGCGATTGTAATCTTAGCTCCGCTTTACTCGGTTTTAAGGTTGTGGGTTGCATCGTGGTTGAGTCGTGGCCAATGTAATCTCGGTTCATGGTTAAGTATTGGTCGTGATTCCACCTTTTTCGGTTCATGGCTGAGTCTTCTTGGACATGGTTTTGCTTTTATCAATTTTTGGTTGACATGAACATTAGGCTGAATCATTGTATATTCCATCTTTATTTATTTGCAGTCGAACATTGGGCTTGGCCTAAAAGCCAGCAGCCTCTAGATTATGGGCTAGGTATACACTATAAGCACTCTTCCCCCTAGCCGTGATGACTAGTAAACACGAAGTGATGACTTCGTTTGTAGAATGTATGCAAACTGTTGTTTCGTAAACATCTGAAGTTGTAATAGCATGTTCGCCATTGATGTAGCTAAGATTGTCTTTGAAAAGTGTTACTTGCTTCTTGGCTACTAATGCAAATTTGGTTGGGTTTTTTATTTTGAATTTTGAATTTTAATCTCCTCTATATTTGTTGTACATGTAAAACTTAGTCGTTTGACATTTTGTTTCATTGAACCAAGATTTCCTCCTTTGTGTTCATTGTATCATTCCGAAATTTCCTCTCCTGCCGTTATATTTCCCCCCTTTATAAGTACTTCGATTTTGATGACTTAATTCTATCTCTATTTAGTGTACTATACCTTCCCATATACCGCCGATTTCTCGTATTCCTAAAAAGTAAGTTACTTTTTGTAAGACATTCATCATTCTTTTCACTTTCTTAAATTAAATTTCTTAACCCTTTTTTATTCCTCATCCTCTTCATGAATTATTTATCGTCCTATATCCTCATCGTACATCAACTCGTAAGTCTCCTTGTTCTTAATCTCCTTCTTTTATTGGGTGTTTCTTATAATTTTGAACTTGTGCGACATCTCCATTATAGAAACTTTGTTTCTCAATCTTGGTTCTTTTGATTACTTTCCTTTTTAAATATTCTTCTTTGATTTTCTTCTCTGCACATATTTTGTGTTTCTCTACCTGATTTTTTACCGGAATCTACGTTTTTGCGTTCTGTGACTCCGATTAATTGATTTTTTTGTCTGAATTTTAGGAATTATGTCTGCATCAATATCTATCCCTAATATTGGTGAACCCTCTGTAAAAGATGTTCCAGTTGACGATGCCAACTCCGGGGAGGATTTCGACCATGTTACCGGTTCTTCCACCGTTAGTAGTATTCTTTCCAATTAGTACTTGGATAATTTTAAAAAAAAATTCCCTTTTTATCTTCCTGTGAGCTTAAAGCCTCTGATAGTTTTGAGAGTGTTCACACTCCTCCTTCTGTCTTCATCTCTTTCTATCTAGACTATCTTAAATTTGGACTTTGTTTTCCTCTCTCTTAGCAATTTGTAGATTTACTCTCACATTATCGGGTCGCATTATCTCAGCTTCACCCTAAGGCTGTATCAATCATTGTTCTTTTCTATCATGTGTGTGAAGTAACTCAAGCCTAATTTTTCAATTGACCTATTCTATAGCCTTTATCAGTTTCGTAAGGTGAAAAATTCATCTGAGGAATTCACCCTTTATTTCGTCGTTCCCAACATCGAGTTTGTCAGCAGATTTTGTAATAAATGTGGTGTATGGCATAAAAACAATTCTTCTTAAAACTTGGTGATGGAAGTGAACCAGCTTTGCCATTTTGGAACTATAATGCTCCCAAATCCAAACTTCCTAGGACAGGGTTTGCCTTAATGCTGATTCCCAGGTTGTCTTAGCTTAGAGAACATTTGATTTGTCTTCGCCATGCTGATTATGAGAGTGAAGGTGTTTGTTTGTCGTTATCTTATCGTCTCCCTTGTCCTGGTTACTTTTCTCTCTTACTTCTCATTATCCTATTATCTTTGCATGTTTGTTTGATTTCTTTTGTACACTGAATTGTAGATATGGATTTAGCTAAGCATCCCGTTGAGAGGGCATTCTTTTCTGATGACGAAAATAAGGAGCCTGAAGCTCCGCCTACCCAAACCCATGATAACACTGAAACTGTTGTCTCACAAGAGAATGTTGTCGAAGGAAATTCTCAGCTTATAACCACTGGGGCTATAGCTAATGAAGTTGGAGAGGTAGTTGTTAGCAATGCAACTGATACTTCTCAAAGAACGAGAAAGAAGGATCAAACAGGTGGATCCTCAAGCGCCTTAGAGCCCCCTATTGTGCAAGGTATCTTGGTCATATGGAGCGAAGGGGTCTAACGTTCCATCATGCCTACTTATATATGAAATGGCGGTATGAAAATATTCTAGATGAGGAGCGTGAGGCTGAGCAATCTCGTGGTGAGGCTGAGCAACCTTGTTGTTGTGGCGGTTCTTCCTCATCTGGGTCATCTCGCGTGTCAAGGCGTAGATAGTTTTTTATTTATTTAATGTACTAGGTTATTTCTTAGAATGTTTCAAGTAGTACTTCTATGTTATATTGACTTATATTTTGAAATTTGGTTCGTTCGCTGCCAATAAAGTGTTGTGTTTTTTGCATTTGCCTTTGTTTGTTAATATATTTGTCTAAGAGGTCTATGGTTTTCGTTATTAAGGTCATAAACCTTTACCATGCAAACTTGCATGGTTTATTATTTGCTTCTGTTGCTGATTCTGTGGGCACATTTGCCCTTTTTGCAAGATCTATGGCTTGCAAAATTAAGAGTTTCATTGTGCAAACATGCAAGATCTATCGCTTGTTTTTGTCATTATCTTTATAGGCTTATCCGTAATTTTTCAAGATCTATGACTTTCTTAGTTAAGTTGATAAAGTTGCAAGATCTAAGCTTGCAAACTCGAGAGCTTGGATTGTACGAACTGGAAGATCTATTGCTTGCTTACGTAGCTATTTTTGTAGGCATGTTTGCCTTTATGCAGGATCTATGGCTTACAAAAGTAATGTTGCAAAGTTTCAAGATCTATAGCTTGCAAAATCAAAAAATTGATGCAAGTAAAAGACATGGAAAGTTATTTGTCTCAAAAGACGCTTTTAGATGTTTATAATGTACTATTGTGATAATATCGCTTTCCAAACCAAACAAAGATGTGAACATAACCAATGATCATCTCATGACTCCTTTGCAACTGGATTTTTCATATCCTCCACCTCGGATCTACACATAAAACTTTCTTAGGATAATTACCTACCAAGTGTTGGGGACGCTGCTGCCATCCAATATTTCTAACTCATAGCAGTTGGATTGGTGCGCTTTTGCTATCTTGTATGGGCCTTCCCATTTTGGGCTTAGCTTTCCTTTTCCTTCAGCCAAACTTGCTTCATTTTTCCTCAGCACAAGATCACTAATTCAAAATTGCGTCTCTTTGACTTTCTCATTGTATGCTCTAGCCATCCTTTCTTTGTACTTTGATTCTGTGATCGTTACCCATTGTCTTTTCTCTTTGATTTCATCTAAATCCAACCTCATCATTTCGAGATTATCATCCTCCGTGTATTCTTCTTCTTGAATGCTTGTGTTCCCAATGTCCACCGGTATTACTGCCTCATGACCATAGACAAGACTATATGGTGTTTCTCCTGTTGGTTGTCGAACTGTTGTTTTGTATGACCATAGGGTATTGGGTATCTCATCCACCGAACCAGTTCCCTTTCCTTCCAATATTTTTTGGATACCCTGAACTATCATCATGTTGGTTACTTCCACTTGGCCCTTTGCTTGAGGGTGAGGTACAAATGTAAACTTTTGTGCAATCCCTAACTTGAAGCACCATTCATTAAAAGTCCCAATTGTGATTTGTGCGTTATTGTATGTGACAATAGTTTGTGACACCCCAAAGTAATACACTATATTCTGCTAAACAGACTTTCTTATTACTTTTGTTATAACTCTTCCCAGTTTCTTTTCGTATACCCATTTATTGAAGTAGTCAATTACTACAATAAAAAATCTTGCATTCCCAGCACCTTTTGGAAAAAGCCCGACTAGGTCAATTCCCCATATATCAAATGGCCAAGCTTCATATATTCCTATTAAAGCATCCTGTAACTTATGCAATATCGGGACATTCATCTAGAAACTCTTGCACTTTAGCACAAAGTTGTATGCATCGTTGAACATAGTTGGCCAATAGTAACCTGCTCGAATTATCTTCTTCGCAATTGTTTTAGACCCTTGATAAGTTCCACATAATCCTTCATGAACTTCTTTCAAGATTTCCTCTTCTTGCGATGGTCTTACACATGTTATCCATGGAGACATGAAACATTTCTTGTATAAGATTCTTTCTTCACAAACATAGTTGTGAGATCAAAATTCCAGCTTTCTGGCTTGTATCTTGTCCGTGTGAAATTTTCCCCTTGCAAAGTAATCTATTAATGGTGTCATCCAGTTTACTTCTTCTGATTGGATCGTTAACATAGTTGTTATTACTGTACTTATGACTGGAATGACCTCCACTTTCACATCCTTGTGTCCAATCAATGAATCGAATCTAGTTGCTGACAACTTCCTCAAGGCGTCTGCCTTTGTGTTTTCACCCCTTGGTACATGTTGAATATCAAAGTATTAAAGTTAGGCAATGAGCTAACGGACTCTTCTTAAATATTCTATCAATTTCTCTTCTCACACTTCATAATTTCCCTGTACTTTCTAAACCACTATATGTGAATCACTAAGGCTTTTAACCTTTATCCTAACTGTAAGGTCTAAGCCACAAATTAATGCATCATATTCAGCTTCATTGTTGGATAGTGGAAAGTTAAATCAAAGTGAATATCTGTGCTCGTCACCTTATGGATTAACTAGTAGCCGTCCTGCGTCGTAACCTTCTTTGCTAGATGCTCCATCAATGAAAAATTTCCACGCTATGTCTACCCACTTGGATTTTCCTTTGTCGATTCCAAGATTATTTTTTTCGTGTTCACCTCTTGTTCATCTGCACTTGTCATCTCCGTAATGAAATCTGCTAAGGCTTGTGCCTTGATTGCAGTTCGAGGTTGGAACTGGATCTCATATTGGCCCAATTTAAGAGCCCACTGGATCATTATGCCTGATGATTCAGGCTTGCTTAGGATATTCTTGATTGGGGAATCAGTTTAGATGATGATTCCATGACTTTGAAAATAGGTTCGCATCTTCTTGCTGAATATACCAAAGATAAAGTTAACCTTTCAATTGGAAAGTATACCCTCTCTGCACTTTCTAGTATTCTGCTGATGTAGTCCACAGGTACTTGTTTTTTGCCTTCTTTATGCACCAAAACTAAGCTCACGGCGTTTGTTGAAACTGTCAGGTACAAATATAGGGTTTCTCCAAGGATTGGTGACTCCAGCGTCGGTAATGCCTGAAGCTGCTCCTTCAAGGACTCATATGCTTTCTGACTTTCATTACTCCAGCAAAAAATTTTGACCTTCTTGAGAACTTCAAAGAGTAAGAAATACTTCTAAGCTTCCTTTGAAAAAAATCTACTAAGCTATTCCAACGATCCCATCAATACTTGCACTTCCTTAATTGTTCGTGGTTAAGAAAGGTCAACTATAGCTTGTATTTTTTCTGTCTTAGCTTCAATCCCCTTGGAGGATACTTTGTATCCTAAGAATTTTCATGCGCCTACTCTAATTATGCATTTCTTGGGATTAAGCTTCATGCCAATCGCACTAAGCATATCCAAGGTTTCCTTCAAGTTCTGCGCGAAGTTGCATACCCTTTTGCTTTTGATGACCATATCGTCAACATATGCTTCCACATTCCGTCTTATCAGATTGCGAAATGCATTATTGACTACTCTCTGATATGTCGCTCCTGCATTTTTTAGGCCAAACAGCATCTTCACATAGCAAAATATTCCTAAGCTTGTTATGAAGTCTGTTTTTCTGCGTCTTCTGGGTTCATCAATATTTGGTGATATCCCTTATACTCATCAAAGAAAGCTAGAACTTCGTATCTTGAAATTTTTTTGACTAGCTAATCAATTTTAGGCAAGTGATAACAGTCTTTTGGGCATGTCTTATTTAGATTAGTGGAGTCTATACATATTCTACATCGTGCGTTTTCCTTCTTTACCATCACTAGATTTGGTAACCATTTTGGGTATATTATCTCCTTTAGAATACTAGCCTGAAGCAATGCTATTACTTCCTCTTCGGTCGTTTTTTGTCTATCACTGGCAAAGCTTCGTTGCTTTGGCTTAACTGGTTTGACCGAATAGGTAGCAATTCCTGGGTCATCTCCTCCTATATTCTGTACACTCCAAGCGAATGTATCTTTGTGACTTTGCAAGATTTGTATAACTTTTTCCTTCTCCGGGTTTGGAAGATGCTTTCCTATTTTGACACACCTAGAGGTGTCCTCATCATCTAAAACGACAACTTCCTCTTCTCCCAGATCTGTTGGAGGATCGGATTTCTTGAGCAAGGCATCACCTGAGATAGTGCTAACCATTTTTGTTTCCACCGCATTCTTTCCTTCTTTCATCGCAATAACCATACATTGTCTGGCTGTTTTTTGTTCCCCCTTACTGTTGTGATTCCTGCTGGAGTGGGGAACTTCATTACTAAATGGTATGGGGACCATATCGCCTTTTCCGTATTCATCCAAGGCCTACCGATGATGGCATTAAATGGACTTGGTGCGTCCATGACTACGATGTCACACATGATAGTACAGTTTCTATCATTTTCACCTATTGTAACAGGAAGTTGTATGCTACCTAAAGGTGTCTCCGCTCGTCCCGTAAATCCTACCAGAGAGGATGTGGAATTCTTTAGGTTAGTTTTCTTGAACCCCAACTTATTGAAGCAATCCCCAAATAGGATTTTGATGGCTCTTCCATAATCCACGAACACCCTATGAACCGTTGCATTTCAAATCTTAGCAATAATGACCATTGGGTCATTATGAGGTAAAGTGTTGGAAACTTATATCAAAATGAAATCTCTTGCCAGCAAGCTCTTATGGTGGAGAATATCCAGCCCTGGCCTTCCAGGCATTATTTGATAGAGACTCAGTTGATCCATGTATGGATAGGACTACTCTTTCTGGAGCCTCGGTCGCGATGTCTTCTTCGTAATCCACCACTGGTGTCATCTTCTAATTCTTACTTTGTTTGTTTGCTACGGATTGATTCTTGGGCATGGAGCTTCCAAGTTTGTTAGATTTATTGTATCGGTTTCCTCCGTGTTCTCTTTCGTACTAGGTTAGATAGTTATTCCTCAAATTTTCTTCTATTTTCCTTCTCAAGTCTTTGCAATATTCGATGCCATGCCCATGGTCCTTGTGGGAGCACAATAGTATTCTCTGGATCTCTTGTCCATATGTGATATCATTGGTGCCGGTTTGCTAAATAACTCTCTATTCACTTGCCATATTTTTTTTCACGATTTTGTCAAGGGTGTCTCTTGCAATGGTATGACCTGCATTCCTGATTTGCTTCCTTTGAAAGGAATATTTCCTTTCATTTTCTTTATAAAATTTCTTTGTGGATCCTCTATTATTCTCTTTTTGCCTCGCTCCCGCTCTATCTTGCAGTTGTTTGCCTCTTCAGTTTGCACATATTGTTCAATCATATTTTGCAATTCCCTTGGATTTTCAAGCATGTTCTTTGTAAGTTCCTTGTAATATTATCATGATCACATGCCCCCTTTAAACACACCAAACAAGGATTGGAACAACAGATCGCGAATCTGCAAATTTTCGGTGAAGAACCTATTATGATATTGTACGAGACTTTCATAACTTCACTGGGCTATGTTTTTTAGGCCCGCTATCGTTTTGGTGAACTTATGCTTCTAGTAGAAGCGCCCCAAAAACAAATATGACAGTTGTGCTCAAGACTTAGAACTTCAATTTGGTAAGTCTTCGTACCATGTAATCGTTGTTCCTGATAAGAAAATAGGAAGGTTGTGCACACCAACTCAATTTTTGCATCACGAATCTCATGCTGGTGCGATAGGAATGCAAGAATTCCTTCGGGCCTGTTGTCACATCATAGATTTTAACATGCAAAAGTAGCTTGAAGTCCTTTGGCATCTTGAAATCGCGAATATGCGGTGCCAACGGTGATTTATCTGCATCATCGTCTACCACTATATCCCTTAACTCATCCTCGTACTTAAAGCTCTCATCTTGTTGACTTTTTTTTTACTTATTTTCGGGGATTTTGGCTTCAAAGTGGTTAAGAACTGGTTTTAAGTTTTCTCTCTTCACTTCTAAGAATGTTGTGAACGCTCTCCTCTTCTTTTCTTGATTTGTGTTAGGAGATTCTGCCTCCTCTTCATCATCCTCCGTATCTTCCTTACTGTTTTCCCGCTCTCTACTAGGTACATGTTGATCTTGCCTAGGATGCATGCTCTTAATGCGTCCAGCTATTTGTCCTTGTGTATGGTGGTTCTGCCTTTTCTCACTTCTGATGAACACCATTGTTTACTTTGAATGGAATGAAGGACTTAAAAAAATTCTTCCCCACATGTGGTGTAAAATGATGTGGTATTCCTGGTCAAACAAAGTAACAGTTGTTCACCATAGACTTCTATCCCTGGAAAACAGATCCCGAAAATGATTCCAGGGAAATACTTTGATGATCAAGTCAGTACTTTTCCTTCAGAGAATTAGAATTTCTCAATTTCGTCTCACTTACCTGAGCCAGTGTGGCTCTCCTTGTATTTATAGGTGATTGTAATCTTGGCTCTGCTTTACTCGGGTTTAAGGTCGTGGGTTGCATCGTGGTTAAGTTGTGGTCACTGTAATCTCAGTTCGTGGTTAAGTGTTGGTCGTGATTCCATCTTTTTCGGTTCATGGTTGAGTCTTCTTGGACATGGTTCCGCTTTTATTGGTTCGTGGTTGACATGAACGTTTGGTTGAATCAATGTATGTTTCATCTTCATTTTTTGTGGTCGAATATTGGGCTAGGCCTAAAGGCCAGCAGACTCTAGTTTATAGGCTAGGTTTACACCACTAACTTACAGTAATTGTATAATAGTACTTGGCCTAAATTTTAGATTGTCTAAAACAAGACTTTGTGCACATGGTTTAGTTGAAACATCAAGTACTAAAAATAAAACATCAAGTGCTAAAAATAAAACATCAAGCACTAAAAATAAAACATCAAGTCCGGTAGTGAAATCTCGTGCATTGCATGGACATCAGGATAAAAATTGACTTGCAAATTTCTCCACCCCGAATTCATGACCAGTGAGATTCTTATGACTTGGAATCATTAACTCCCTAACTATTTGTGTCCAGCACCTAGAGGTATCAATTCGAGTTATTATGTTGGGTTCGTGTCTGGTTAAAAATGTGTCATGTTGAAACATGCCGGGTTGAAACATGTTGATTTCATTTTTCGTGTCGGGTTGGGTTGGGTTACTATCGTGTCAGGTTGAAAACGTGTCAGTTTTTTTCTCGTGTTGGATCATATCAGGTTGAGTTAATATCGGGTCGGGTTACTGCCGTGTAGTTTTTATACTCGGGTTAAGTCGGGTCGGGTTGGATCAAATCGGGTTACTATCGTGTCATTTTTTGTACTGAAGTTTTGTTCAGGTCTAATCATGTCAGTTATTTTTTTTTTATAATGTTTCATATTGGTTCGGGTTGGTTCAATTTAGATCGGGTTATTATGCTACCCGGTTATATTTGGTTTGGTTTATGCTATGTTTCAATAGTATTATTGTTACAACTGCACTATTATCAGGTTCTATTTCATTGTAACTTGTAACTTCTAGTTATACATTACTGGAAAACAGGTATATATGCAGGGTATGTAATTGTCGAGAGAGTAATATCGGTGCTAGGAATTTCATAGGCACATGTAATATGATAAATGAAACAAAATACTGGTGCCTATTAATAAATCCAGCACTGATTCATTGAATGCTTATGTTAGATACCGGTGCCTATCAAGAAAAAATGTTTGAATATAATATTTTTCTGCACCAATTTTGGCTGAATGATATATACCGGTGCTAGTACTCGTGCCTATGACCGGCATAGTAATTTTTTCAGTTAAAATTGTGGTGGAAAAATATATAGCACCTATACCGTTACTAGAATTGTATTTAATTTAAAATTTTGAAAAAATAATTTGAAAATTTAAAACAGCCTCGCGAACCTGCATTATAATTGTATAGGCATCAATATGTTGACGAATGACACCGGTAGTTATACCAGTGCTTAATACATAGAAAAATTCCCAACATTTACAAGTTAGAATAGGAAAAAAGTGTTTTGAAAAATGGGTTTATAGTATGAGTTACTCTAAAACATGTAATAGCGTTATCCAACAAGTCACAAAAAAATTATTTATTTAATATTTTTATATTTAGGCCACAAAAATAAAAATCATGTATTTTGTAATGGATAATGGGATAACACATTTTTGACCACATTGTAATTTTTCAAAACTGTAGGAGTAATCAATGTTGACTTTCGAGACCCTTTGGTTCACCCATACATGCCCAAATTTCAAATTCGCAATCGTATATTTTGAATTTCATTTTGGTGTTTCCGATTTCGTGATTCGACAACTCCAACTTTTTTGGAGGGACCTAAGTGCAAAAAGTAAAAACTTTACTCGTAACTCCAAA
>JAULKM010121231.1:0-20953 GCA_032355605.1 Rubia tinctorum | reverse complement strand
CACATGATAATATCCTTACTTATATATAAATAGAATTTTATAGTTTAAATTAGTCAATTTTGACTAAATGAATAGTAAAATTGCATCTTATGCTGAGACAGATGGAGTATAACATTTCACATGATTTTTAAATATATACATACTCCCTCCGTCCAAATTGAACGTCCACTCTTACTTTTATTATACTGTTCAAAAAAATATGTTTGACCGTTAGTATGTTTATCTATACATAATATATAACTGCAAATAAAAAGTTGATATTTAGAATTTTTTAATTAAGGTGAATTCAACGCTAACATATAGAAATTCAAATATGCATGCGGTCAAATTTTAATAAAAATAGTATCAAAAAGTATGAGTGCAAGTTCAATTAGAATGGAGGGAGTATATATTTTCAAGTCATCGTTAGTATAGGGTATGTGTAATCTCAAATTATTTAATGATTAATCAAAGTGTAACTGGAAAAAATAACAACCTAATATTGTTTACTTATGGTTTGTACTTGGAAAGATGATGGTCCAATCAACTTTTGACAAGTGTTAATTAAAAATTAAAATTATATACATCCTTATTTTTCTCCCTTAACTTAAGCTAGCTTAAACTTGACATTTGTCAAAAGTTGATTCGACTCTCACCTCCCCGCATACAAAACCCTCACATATAGAGTTTTTTACTTGTAATGTTGTTTTTTGCAACTTTTAATAAATGGTGTTACGTCAAAGGGAGAACTATTCATTCAAAACCTGTTGAGCTTGCTAACGTTCGTAGCATGAAGTGCTGAACGTATGTAAAATTTTTGTGCAGGAAATTCCAATGGATGAACTTATGACACATGAAGTTTCACTTGATGAAATAAGCAAAGGGTTGGAATATCTTAAGCAACCAGATTGTGTGAAGGTGGTGATCAAATTCTGAATGGTTGCTATTATTGTTTGTCTTGTCCACGAATAAGTCAGGTTATCGTAGTGGTTAGACCGGGTTTTTTGTCATGTATTTGGAATTAAAACGATAAATTACGTTTGGAAGTTTAATGACGAATGGCAATTAACGTAAAACTTGATAACAAGGATTTGCACGTTTCAGAACTTAGAAGAGCATAAAGCAGTACAAGAAAATAACTTTTTAACTACGATTTTTTCACTTCGGTTATTTGGATTTGTAACCAATAATTGAGGTAAAATTTTCTTTTACCTTGATTTTAAATTATAAATAAAATAAAAGATATGTTTTAATTTAGTTTTTAAAAAATCAAGGTAAAATGTATGTTATTTACCCCAGTTATGATTTAACCAAGGTAAAAAGTCATGAAGATTGAAGTGAATAATAGGATCGGCAGAGTATACAATGTCGATTGCATTATTCACTAGTGGAGAGCCTTCTATTGAAGGCAACAATGGAAGGTTGTTTTAACATTTGCGTCTAAAACCGCCTTTATTGGACGTTTCCGAGCTCGAAAACTCCTATTCGGTTTCCCCAATTAAAATTAAAAGCGGTTTTGAGTTGATTAAATGCGGTTTTAAAATAACCGCATTTAATTAAGTCTAATTAAAAGTAGTTCAAGATATAACTGCCTTTAATTTACCCTAATTAAATGTTGAACCGCCTTTAATTAACTCTAATTAAAGGCGGTTTTGTCAAACCGCCTTTAAAATTTTCATTTTTTCGAGTTTGGAAAGTTGAAACGAATTATTTCCGAGTTCGGAAAACACTTGATTTCCATAGTACGAAGAGCAGATACAACTTCCGAACTTGTTAATGGTTCATGTTAACATTCCGAGTTTGGAAAATGTTTTATCGTGTCTTGATTCATATGAAAAACGTTTATCAATTTGGAAAAGGCCCATCTTAGTTTTTTTTTAAAAAGCACGCTCATTTAATTATATGCCACAAAACCCTACAATTTTGAAGAAGAAGCTCAATTATTCCTTAAATATTGTTGGATAATCCACATGCTTCTAGTAACAAAGAAAAGAAATTTTGTTCTTCAAATAATTCTAATTTCATTGAAATTCAGAACTAGAAATCATGTCATAAAATCTCTAGTAAGAATAATAAAATAAGAATAAGAACAACAGTCATTTTAAAAAAGAATTCAACAGTCAGAAAATCATCTCAAATAAGAATAACAAAATATAGTCTTAAAAATTCATTCATCAATGTCTTCAATGTCGCCAGTTAAAGTTGATCAGTCTAGTCGTTATCGCGAGGTGGCCCTCATAAGATCGTTGTGATTTTTCAAGGAAGCTAATCTTCACCTTCATGGCGCAAAATTCCTTGCGCATCCATTTGTAGCAATCCTTGAAGCCTTTCAAGTTTGACTTTTCATTGCCTACAAAGTATAGTGATCAACATATGAATTATTTAAATATTAAAGAAAACACAAACAATGAAGCAAACTAATTGATGCAAACTCATTTTTGACAAACCTTTCTCAATTCGTGGTCTCTTGCTCGCCTCGAGAGCTTTCGTGGTCTTATAAAACTACTTACGATGGCGCAACACCCATCATTTGTTGTCGAAGTAAGTCTTGTCAAAATACTTTGGCCCCATTTTCTTCCCTTGTAAAACCAAACCCTCAACATTCTTCAAAATGTGAGTGATTAAACTCCTATAAGGCAGGCGTGTCAACACCTTCTTCGATATTGTAAAAGGCAACATATGCCTAAATATAGTCTTCCAAGGATAGATTTTCTACCCTCAATTATTAAATATAATAACACAAGGGTTGTGTAATTAGGCTCGGTCAAGCGTCCGCCCATGGGGACCAAACTCCTATTAATGATCTCATACGTAATACGGTTGTATATGCTCAAAAGGGTTAGATCAAAGGTCTCTAGTTTCCCTAAATACAATCTATTTCGGCGGATGTACCTCTCACTATACTCCACGTGGTCAATGTAGGGGTAGCGGCCACTTCTCTTGATGCTAGTAATCATCTAACAGACCATCGAGATCCTCTAGAAAAACAAATTCTTGGTGTGTGTGGGGGGTGTCTAAAACTTTATTAATACTTCATTGGCTAATCGCGATATCAATTTCCCCAACCCTAGTACCATACCCTCAATTCCCCAATTTTCACAATTAGGATAAAATTGGCAAGTCAAATCAAAATATGCGTTTTCATCACATGAAAGAAAATTCTCAACATGTTGTTCACTAAATGGTTTTAGGGGATCGGCCAACCCTATAGCTAGGTACTTATTAAATTCGAAAAGATATGTATCTAATAACTTTCCCTTGTCACGTAATGTATCATACCGATTCTGAGAAAATTGAGAAATGGACCTTTTATCATCGAAACCGGTATTGTGGCTGGTTAAACGAGATCTCTGGATTTCATTGCTTGAACCTCCCTTAGCCATGAAAAATTGTTGGTTGGTTTAGCAAGAATTGAGGAAATGAGGGTTGTTTGCGAGTTCTTAAGTAGGCTAGGGTTTATAGGTTTGGGGTTAATTGATAAAATTTGATTCGATCCCCTGGTTTTTTTATATACTTTCATATTTCCAAATTCATAAACATAGATTCGTCTCAATACATGAGGAACACGAATAGTTTCAGAGTTCAGAAAAGTAGTTTTATGGAAAAAATGGGCTCTTCATTTTTTCCCGAGGCGCCCCAGAAAAGATGTACAAGCTCGAATACTTATTTTTCGAGTTCGGAAAAATCATCGTACGGATTGGTCTAAATGAGAAGAATTATTTTCCGAGTTCGTAAACTTGTCTAGCCAATAAATGCAAAGTGAAGACACATTTCCAAGCTCAGAAATGTGTCTGTATGTTACGTTGTTAAAATAAATTTTCAACTTAGAGGCTCAACGTTTAGAGCACAAATTACATTTTGCCAACATTTAACACAATCCCATTAAAACAATATACTTTAAAGTTAATGCAATAACACAACATTGTCAATTCACCTACAAATCAAAAGCCTAAAAAAGGAATCCAACACATTGTCAATATTCAGTCTAAAATATGAATCCATCACATTGTAAAGAGAATGTAATAACACAAAACATTGTCAATTCATGCCGAGATAACCCAAAAATGACAAAACTTTCAAATGTTATCCAATTTCTTCTACCTAAGCATTCTATCAATGCTAGAGTCCCCCCCCCCCATCTTGGCCCCCGATGTTTTCTTCAATGACTTGACCCACATTCCTATCATCCTTGCCATGATCACCACCATCATCATCTTCTTCACTCTCCGAGAATACTAGCTCTAAATTAAGCGGCTCATCATCATCGCTCAATTCCAAATGGAGGCTTTGGGCTTCCAGGAATGCGACATGCTAGGAATGGGATTGTGTCAACATCTCCTGCGTCTCGTTCATGTATGCACACATACAGTCAAAATACTCTGCCAGCCTAGCTTTCTGACCACTTCCGGTATCTGTAAATCAATAATCTTCAATATTTATTCGATATAAAATTTATATATATAATTGGAACTTAATTGACAACGATAACTACAAAAATTAGCACGTACGGGAGCTCGATGCCTCACCTACTTTTGCATCCGCTTCGCTTCGCGAGCTCTCTTGACAATTTTAGCTTTTTGACCAGGTATTGGACATAACTCCTACTTGCCATCAAAGTCGAGCTGAGCTGCTTCCGTTGGAACCACCTCTTGTCATAGTATTTGACCTGCCCTCTTCCGCTATCGCTAATCAATCAATGAACCACGGCAGATTCTCCAATTAAAACTGAGAGGAACCATTAAAGTATTAAGGGTTAATGTGAAATTTATATTGTTGCTCCCGTTCCTACTACTATACTACCAAGATTGGTAGATATCGGGTTCTTCCAAAGAGATATTAGGAATCTAATAATCAACTAAGGACAATCGTGATCGGGTCTTTAATTCACCATCTTTTAGGAATAATCAATGCTGGTAAAATAAGCATTGGCAACATGAAATTAATCACAATAATAAACTATATATAATAGCACTCGGGAATATTTGCATAACATGATTAATGTCATTTTGATCATCAATTTCATGACATACAAGAACCATGAACCTATTCTAGTGTTTGTGACACGTGGTGTGATCGATGGTCAACACTTCCCCATACATGTCATTTAGGGTGTGTATGTAATCTTTCATAAACACCGCCTCTGTAATTAGGGGAGGGAAATGACGGGCACTACATGGCGAATGCTTCTCCCTAGGCCTAAAAAGGAAAAGGAGGTGAAGCACCTTATCGATGGCTCTAGGATTGCACATCTAACCCTAGTTTGCTACTTTAGCTATCTCTATCCGCTCACTTCGGACCAACTCGCCGGCTTACAAGTGCATGGTCAATTGTAACGTTAACAGCGACAACCTATGTGCACACACCCCAGTAGATCCAGACTCAGCGTTACACCAAGCGCATCTAGATTTCCTTCCCCTAGGGGTATAAATAGTGCGACAACATGAAAGTAGACTTTGGTGTGTACTAAATAAGTGTGAAAATCATGCAATTCACAAGAATATGAAGAACAAGTAAACATAATAATCACAAAACACATAACAATAGCTAGATTTAATAAATTTCATAAAATGGACATTAATACATGAATAAAAATTTGATCCAAAAGTTAATTAACAACTTCCTAAGCATTGAACCCAAATATTTCATTGGATTTAACACTTTTGGGCAAAACAAAAATAAAGAGACGAAAAGAAAACAACCTAGAGAGAATGAAGAGTATTTTCTCTTTCTAGCCTACTCTTAAAGATGAAAAGTGGGAATAGACTTCAAAAACCCAGTTAACCAAGTTCCATATTTATAATAATAGGGAATTAGGCCTTGAAAAAGGCCAAAATATGTCCAAAAAAACCCTAGCAGCAGCAACCAGCACAGCATGTGGCAGCCGAGTGCCCTACTCGCTGGCACGGGCCGCTCGGCCTGGAATGGCCTGTAGCCTCATGTTGGTGCGGCCTGCTCAGCCTGGAACGGGCCCTGAGCCTCTTGCTGGTGCGCCTATGTTTCTTGGCACAGACCACTAGCTGGAGCTCCATTATGATACCTTTGAGTGCACATCTCGTATCGTTTAACGCAGACTGTTATCTGGAACCTTGAGTTTCTCAGTAACATAGCATGGGTTGTGTCATTCTTCACTACCCATGGGCTGATCTTTGCTTAAGTAACTTGAAACGACACAAACTATTTGAAACAAAATGGTCTGCGCCTATACTTAACCCTTTTTGGAGTGGATCGAAGACATGGGACACGGGCATCATGAGTTGGCACGGTTCGTGTTGGGGCCTCTGGCACAGGCCATGTCCTTGGCACGGTCTGTGCTGAGCACCTTTGGAACGGGACATCTCGGGTGACCATTGTGCTGCCTTGGCTGGCCTCGTGCTTACCTTGGCTTGTTCATGCTGGCCCTGGTCGGCTTGTGCAGGTCGGTCAGCCGATTTGATCGATTGATGCCTTCCTCCGTCCTTGACCTCTTTGAACTTCAATCCCACCTTTTCTTGGCTCAATTTCATCTACTGCGACACTTTGGAGTCTGTGGCCTTCAATATACTACTATCCTTGTGAATGACTTTCAAATATCTTCTACCACCCTCGCGGATGACCTTCTACAAAAGGATGATGAAAAAGTACTCACAAGCAACTAACTAATTATATCACAAAGAAAGATCTAGGGTTTCATGAATACAAAGTGTCCATCAACTTCAATTAAGTCTATAAAACTCGGGATTTTGATAATAAAACCAATAATGGCCATTTAAACCCTTTGTAGTGTAAACCTAACTAAAACTTGCAATCAACCAAACAAAATATGATAATAAATGTGGCAAATGCATCAACTAACGCATTCATAAAAGTCCACATCAACCCCCCACACTTAAACCTTTACTCATCCTCGAGTAAACAAGAACGAGAAATATCTAAGCGAAATGTAGCATGCAAAGATAAGTTAGCCAATACATTCAACTATTTCCCAAGCTACCCTAGTTCCCCCAAAGAAGTAAGAATTTCACAACTCTCACACTTCCCAAAGATACTAAAGTAACCTAGCCACCCGAAATATTGTGAAAAAAGGTAAGCACAAATGATAAGTGTTGAACTAGCTTACTCTACAGAATAGTCCACGAAAAGCAATGCAACAGTTGTTGCCAAACAAACGACCAAGGATAATCCAAAATATCCTCAACTTGGTTGTAACTAAGGATAACTCGAGACTATCAACTTAGCTACACTCAAGGATAATGTCAAACGATCCTCAACTTAATTTTTAAAAAAGTTTTCTCTCATTTGGCCTAGGAACCTTTTCGGGTTTTAATCCTTGCTTTCAAACATGTTGAGCTCACCATCTCACCTTTTTCCACCTGGCCTCTCATTTTTGCTTAGGATTTCCAACCTCGCCAGGCCTAGCCTCTCATTTTTACCTAGGTCTTTCGACCTATCTGGCCTTTCTTCCCAATTTTGCCTAAGTTGCCCTTTCGGGTTTCCAACTTAGTCGGGTATATATTATTTTTATTTTTTCAAAATTTTTTGTGTAACACAAAATGCCCCAAAGTTGGGCTTCATACTACAAAAAGATTATGAAAAACAAAAAATTACACCACCAAAAAGTTTCATAAACACATTCCCCCAAAACAAACTACAAAGAGGTGCCCCCACGCCTAAGCAAAACAACAACAAAAATCTAAATGGGGGAAAGTGGCAAAAACCATGGAAAAGAAGATAGTCATCAAAACAATCATCATCCATCCAAATCATAGGCTACCACGAAGAGTATTCCAACCCATCCTCCCACACTTGACTCATGCATTTTCCCCAATGCATAAGGCCAAGGCAAAAATTAAAGATTTAAAATATCGAAGAATCATCTCCATTTCTTGTTTTGAAATTCATCACAAAGATTTCAGAAAAAACAAGAAAATGAAGTGTGGCACTGTTCCATACAATAATTTGTTAACTATCATTCTTAAAAATTACCACCAAATATCAAAGAAAATCTAACCATCACAAAATTATCAAGATCTATTAGGTCAAAATGAAAGTATCATTTCTTTATTGTCGTCCTCACGACTGATTTATAATAGGAGTGTTCATTCTTGGACCGCCCTCCTTGTCTACTTTCCAAATTGCCACATTATAGATAAGGTTTCAACCTTTGCTCATTGACTAACAACTTGATGTCATTCTCCTCATCTTTTACCTCTATAGAACCTAGATCATAAACCTTGGTCCCCACATATGAACCTCCCCGTCTTGACCGCAATTTTCCTGAAAAAAAGTAGCCGGGATTGGAATACAAGGAATTTTTGTCCCACAAAAAAAGTCTTTCTTCACTATTTTCTTATCATGTTGTGCTTTTGTCTTTTCCTTGTAGATTAGTGTGGTGTTATAGGAGTTTCACCTAAACTCTTCATGTTCTTGGAGTTGCAACTTCCTATGTTTCCCGGCTTCAGTTAAGTTCATATTCACATTTTGGCAGAAATTATGGAGAAGGGGACAAAAGTAGGGTTATTCAAATTGGGGGTTTTTGATGAAATCGGTTTGGGCTATTTTATACTAGAACCTAGTTCCAAACTCATAACCTAAATTGTGTTTGTTTGGCATTGCTGAATAGTCTGCTTCCTGAAAATCTCATGCTCAGCCTTCTATTATATTGTGTAGTAATGAAATATGGAGGATATGATTTGCCCTATTTTATGAATGAAGTTGTTAAAGTATTTAGTGCTAGGGTTCAGAAAGAAATTATTAGATTTATGAATTTCAAAATTGTACTTGATTTCCCATTTGATTCTCATAAGTTATGTTAGGTAGTACAAGATCCTGGAAAATGACTCGTGATGAACTCCCACCTTTGCATGATGGAAATATTGAGACAATGGCCAATGAGGACGATGACAGCAAGGGGTCGAAAGAGGTTTGAATAGTTAAAACTCATTATATGACTATTTTTTTGAAGGAATGTGGTAATTGGTCAAGTTGGGCGTGGAGGGTTGGTAGAATGTGAGTAGACATTTGGTACGATAATTGGCCCGAGGTGCCTAAAGAGTATAAATACATCCCATGGATGGAGTGCAAGGTACCGATATTAAAATTTATATTATTAACACAAACTCCCATTCCTTTTATCCTAATATTATCTCTTAAGTTTTGACATCGATCATGGCCCGTGAAATTCCTAATGGAGGTCGTTTGAGATTGATGCTCCCGACCAGGAGGATTTAAGGAAGGAGACTATGAGCAAGTTATCAAGGAGTTGGAGAGAGAACAAGTACACTTATATAGAGATCACATATTGTCAAATAGGAAAGAAAATCGTCTGTGGTTAACTTATAAACACATTCAACCGGAAAGCTATGAGATCCAGAAGAGAAGTGCCTTGGAATGAACAAAAAATTAGTCCACTTCTCTAAGAATTTGTGCATATTTAGATTAACGTTTCTTTAATGGTGACATGGCTATCACAACCTAACGTAGGGGTGAGGAAATAAAAAGTACATGTTGCCTCGAAAAATGTTCGAAAAATGTAACTCCTCATCAAAAGAGCTATGGGGGTTATGGTTTGGAGGTCCTTGAGATAGTGCATAAACGTTTTCTAAAGGATGTCCAAATTTCTATTGAGGGGGGATGATCCCGGATTACACAATGTCATTGGTAAAGTCCATCGATGTAGATGACATTGACAAGTGTGATCCATTCCTAAAGAGCCAACAAAACAAGGAGGGTATATTCGACAAAGTATCAAAAATTGAACTTGTGGAACAAGGAGGGTATATTCGACAAGGAGGGTAAGCCTCACTTGATTATTTTTATTTCAAGCATCGCTTGTTTTTATACCCTCATTTTTTAATTACCACACATATGTAGGCTAAGTTGAAACATAATCAAATGGAAGTCCAATTCATTCCAACGGGTAAGAACAAAATCCTTATAGAAGCTACAAGTAAATCCGATCATCCGGGACGTCGAAGTGGAGTTGGTGCCTTGTTATCACAAAAGGATGCATTTGGAATTTCTAGGTCTTATGATAGAGCAAAATTGTTGAGGATTCACATCTTCCAAAAAGAAGCTCCTATTTGAGACAAACACATAGAGAAACTAGATATTTTAATACGTAAGTTAATCCAACACACCAGTCGTCCTCTACCAAAGATTTTAGACAATTTAACGCCAAGATAGACTCAGTTATCTAGAGTATCACGCCACTCACCTGGGGGAGTTGAAGTTAACCATGGCCAAATCTTCTAACACCAAGAAATGAAGATAATAATCTTGACAAACCGATCATGTCAACTACCAAAAAGGTATATATTTTTTAATCTTTCGATCATTACAAAATATCTTCAAATTTAATTTATATTATTTTTTAATGCCATGTAGAGATAAAATTTGTGTGAGCTATATATTTTTCAAGGAAACAAAGGTAGGCCACTCCATGTTACTAGCAGAAATGTAAATATGGCAATGCAACATCATCACTCGGTATTATTTGCTGATGGTATTTCTATGGTTACGTTAGAGAGGTGGTGTTCAACGCCCTAATGCCAATTCTGGATGGCTACTACAAGCGAGTGAGACCCACCTGAGGGATGTTTCTTCCATGGCCTCATCGTCGTATTTATGTCAACTCTCTAATGAATCGTCATTTGAAGGACACACCCTAAACTCATCTAAACTGGTTGTAGAAATGCCAATAAAGATAAGAGCTCCTTTCACAAGATCACAAGTAATTGAGGGTCACCTTAATTTATTAGGGTGTTGTACGATTGGATTGTCTGCCACCATCAAAACTCAACATTCTTATTTTTTGGAAATGAGTGTGTTTGGTCTAAAGCTGGAAATCATTGCGCCATGGATTGACTTTGAAGACCAATAAAGGTGTGAGCGAGTTTATCAAACACTAATATTCCTCTGTCTATTGTGAGTACTACATTTAACCATTCAAATTCAAAATTTATTACTCCTAACATGTTTACAATTAATGTTATTAATTTTGTTTAGAAGGTACATGTATTACTTTGTAAATCAATAGGAAAATGGTTAGGTAGGATATTTGTGCCCCGTAATGATTCAAGAAATTGGTTGTACAAAGTAAGAAAGGATCGACTACATCAGCAAAAGTCTTGGACAAACAGATAAATAATATTCGTTGCACCATATATTTAGAGGTGATGGTTAGATACTCATTTAAATTCCGAAGATAGCATTATGCATTATTATTATGTCTATAAATGTTACATGGACCATTGGAGATTAATTTTTATTGTCCCAGAGAAGAAGCACCTTTACTGGATAAATCCTCTGCACTTCCAACCATCGAAGTCATTTGTTAAAATATTGGGTGAATCCATCAATCATCCAAGGGATTCTAGTATATGGGATTGGACATTGTCGAAATCAATGTGTGATTTTCTTCCCATGTTGGCCTATACTTTAACTCATCAATTACATGAATTTTTACTACTTATGTTGCTATTCTTCAATACAACAGATAAGCAAAAATATGGGAGTACGATTGTTACATAATACTATAAGTCGCGATGTGTGGTCAACATGTACTAGTGAATTACCTTCAATCGACAAAGTAAGTTCTGAGTTGTATGTTTTGTCCTTTGTAAAATAATTTGTCCTTTTAATAGTCATAATATTCATATTTTCATATTCACGGATTTTTCAAAAGGTCCACAAGCTGTATCCGTAAGATAATATCAAAATTGCAAGTATTTGGTTAGCTAGGTATCTAGTTCATGGCCCATCCTCATCTATCAAAAATCTAAGCGTGGTATCACTAGTGGAAAAACTTGATTCAAGGTAATCAATTAAAGGTGGTTCTTGAAGAACCATCTTTGATTAGGATCTAAAAGAGTTCCGAACTTAGAACTCCCTCCCAAGTCACACTAAAAACTTTTAAAGCCACTTTAAAATTTATTAAAAGTGGTTCTACAAGAACCTCTTTTAATGAGTATCAATTAAAGGCAGTTCTATTGAAAAACCGCCTTTAAATAGGTGTTTTCATGGGCCCCTATATTAGGAGAAAACCTAATTCTTGATGCCTTAGTAACTTTTTTGTAATTCTTTCTCCCCAAGTCAAAATTTTTTTATCCAGACCCTCTCCCTCCCTTCCTCCCCTCTCTCTCACTCAGCCACCAGCCTCCCTCGCTCAACCACCTGGCTCCACCCCCACCACCGTGGCCTCCCTCTCTCACACACTTCTCCTCCTCTTCCAGAGGTCTCGCTGTCGAAGCTCTCTCCCTCATGCTCTCATCCCCCTCTGCCGCTAGAGCTCCCTTCATCGAGTTTTCCCTCAAAATCGTGGTTGGAATTCCTTCACGCTCCCCTGCTCTGCCGCCAAAGCCCTCTCCACCAAAGCTCTCTCCACCAAGTTTTCCCTCACCACGACGGCCCCCTCCTTCGGAGCCCTCACCACCACAGATGGAACTTCCTCACACTCTCCTCTTCCGCCACTAGAGCTCCCTCTGCCATCTTCCCTCACCACGGCGGCCCGTTCTGCTAGAGCCCTCACAACTTGCCTCCACCATCGGTCATGTCCAAATCTGCTTTTTTCCATTTCTATATTTTGATCCATTAGTGGTTATGTTTCAAGATTTGTATTTTATAATATATTTTTGTATTTTCTAGATCTGTACCTATATTAGCTGCCGAAAATCTCGGGTTCCTGCCGGAAAACCTAAGGTTTTCAGGTAGTTTTTTTTATACCCACCAAAATGAGTTTCGAGTTCGGAACTGAATTCGGAGCCCGGTCAAAGGAAGCTTTTGAAAAGTGCCTTTGATTAATTTAATCAAAGACAAAGAAAACACTTGAAAAGTGCCTTTTCTGGTCTTATATAACCACCTTTACTATAATTTTCTCCACTAGTGTATAGAATTGTGTCGAATAGAATTTCTAGTGTATATTCATGATGTGAATTGTATGGAATATAATTTTCTAGATTTTTATTCCTATCTATCGATTGTTGTTTCGTTAGCGTAATCTATAGATTTTTGTTACTTAGGATGATCGTGTCATGTATTTTATATGAACAAGAGCTATTATAAATGGCTTTTTTAGGTCGAGTTATATGGAAATTGCCTATTTTAACTTCAATGTCTGATTAGAGTTCCAAAATTTGAATTATCTTCTCAGTTATTCGTCCATTTTCCTACTGAAACTTCAATGTCTGATTGGAGTTCCGAAAATTGAATTATCCTCTCAGTTATTCGTCCATTTTCCTACTGAGCTGACAACCATTTCTGAATTCAAAATATTGGATCCAACACAAGTTCCGAGTTTGGAAATTAATTTAAATCAAATTGATTTAACGTGTCGAAATATAAAGGAGGGTTGGATTTTACATCCAATGGAGAAACTGATTACAAAGAGCTGAAAGAGGCACCAGTGGAGGAACCTTGTAGTAGCGCTACAAGAAACAACACCTATTAACTCGGTTCAAGGGTTTTTACCTCGGTTTTCAGCCATGAAAAATCAAGGTAAATGTAGCCGAAGTTAAAAGGTGTATATTTTTATTTCGGTTCATAACCAAGGTAAAAAGTTTGTTTTACCTTAGTTTTTTCGTGCAACATGGGTAGGTTTTAAGTGCGACATCACTCTTAGCACTAATGCCAACGATCAGATACCAGAGTTACGACGTCGTTCAACATGACGTCGGCATATATGATGAACGACGTTGGCCATACAAACAAGACATGCTATGTGAGAGGAAAGTCTGCGACGTCGTTGAAATGAAAAGAAACATCGCGCACTGCGAAGTACCCATGTCGTGTGCATGCTGAATTGAAACAGTGAACAATACGACGTCATTTTGAACGACCGATGTCACAAACAAAATTACTTGCCGGCTGTACATACATTGTTGCTTATGTGTCATATGATCACCGACATGTACGATGTCACAGATTAATCATGGAGAGAACGTTTCTGGTACAATAATATAATATTAAATATTTGAAGCAAACAATCATTCATCGATAGCCATTACATGTAATTTAGAATTGGATTACTCAGTAAATGGTTAAACAGCATACAACAATCAACTATTATTCAATTCATGTGGGAAAATTAACAATATCATGTTAAAATCCACAAAATAATAACATATATTATAAATATATGTTACAATATATAATAATACATAAGATTCTTATTAAATTTAAATAATAACTTTATTGAACCTCCATATTGTCTGTGTTTTAAGGCACTAACACTGTCAGGGCGACTAGTGAAAGGATAAGTCATTAATCTATAGTCCATCGATAACTCTCGTTGTCCTATTACACCCAATACAGAAGAAACAAAATTTATGTTAGAATTGAACAGTCCTTAAATGAAAAACATATAATATAGTCATACGGAGACGACGTGAATGTCAACTTGGGAAAAAAGGATATTCGTAAAAGCGATGTTGCAAACTATAGTGATTGACGTCGCTAAGGTCGACCTACGTGCGACGTTGGTTATTCAAGATATTTCATGTTTTGTATTGACGTGTACGACGTCATTCTTAATTTGGTTTTATATTGTAAAGGCCGATTAACAGTGACCGACATCGGACATTCATATTTTGTTCATACGAATAAGTAATTATTGTACGTAATTAGCCCTAATCTAAGCATATTTTTCTCATTCCTTACAAATATGGCATCATCTTGAAAACAAAAGCAATATACACTACGTAACATGTAACAAAAACATCATAAATCATGAAAATATACAAGCTTTGATCAATGACAAAAATTGCCTGTAGAAGGTATGGTAATTAAATTACTAAATTAACATTAAATGTATGGAAATCTACCTCAATCAATTTGAACCCGGAGATGCTCCATCATTGGATACTTGTTAATGTTTGAGAAAAACAAATAGATTAAGCTCTTGAATTATTGTAATGGTGTGAATGGAGAGTATGGTGTTGACTATGGTTTGGAGAAAGTGTGTTAAAGATGAGAAATGGGCAATCGTGCTAATGTTAATGACTTGAATTTTTGGTTGGTGGGAAATTTTGTTTCAAATTTTTGGCTCAAATTTTCATTTCCCGCTGGACATTTCATTATTACAAATGTCTGTCTTTTATCGGCCGTGGATTCGCATTAGGCGACAAACTTGCGATGTCGCACATGAGGGCCAAAGGGTAATTTTTTTAAAGTGTTGTAAAATACTCAATGTCAAGATTGGGGCTCCTTCCATCGACCCTCTTAATCCGAGATCGGAATGACATTGTCGGGAAAATATGAATAAAAAATGTTATCTACAAATTTGCATTTGGACTTCAACCAATTTCTTGGAGGGACCTAAATGTAAATATTAATTTTGTTTACCGGTCCTCCCAAAAACGATTCGGATCATCCAAAAAAGAAATGTCGCCATCTCTAGTCACACTTATAACGGCCGAGAGTAACAAAGAAACTACTCTTATTCTACATACTTTTCTACATGTTCTTCCAACTAACCCTTTGTATACTTATAAGTAATCATCTACAATTTAATCTAGATCACGCACTAATGCTTTCTAAATTATGATGGACAAAATTTTATTATATATTTTTTCATAAAAAACAAGAATAAGAAATTTCATGTGATTCTATATCGTGGATATTATTGCTCCCATAACGCTTATCTTAAGGGTATTGGTGGAAATACTAATACAAATGAGGGACAATTACCATGGTTTGCGTCCCTCTTACACAGTACGCATATTCTCCATATCAAACATTTGACCTTATGATCGGGTGCAGAGTTTTGACGCATAGTGAACATGCAAGAAAGTTTGGGTCATAGTGTAATTTTCGCAAAGTTTCTTCACAAACCGCCTGTGAATAATTTGGGCCCGTTCCATTGACACATGTTCGTACCTAAATCGTAACATCTTGGACCTAAAAATATGAATTAGATTAGGATATCTCCAAATTTGCATTTCCACTTCTCCCACATTCGTGGAGGAAGCTAAATGCAAAAATTTAAAAGTTCTCCTGTAGTCCCAACAGCGATTCCAAACATTTGCCATCCTCAGTCAAACTTATAATCCCCGAAAATGATAATAAATAGGAATGATCTCACAGAGACTTCCGAACCAAGATCTTCCAATTAACCTTTGCATACTTGTTAACGTACTAGTGCTTACAAAAAATTGATGCACGAAATTTCATTATCTTATCAATTCATAAAAATGCAACGATATGCGTGTGATTCCATGTGGTGAAAATTATCATCCTTCTAGCGCTAATCATAACGGTATTAATGGAATATGAGGGACGAATACCCCTGTTCGTTGATACCTCAAACGGAACAACATAATTTTGAAAATGTGGGACCAATACCCCAGTTCGTTGAAAATTGGAATCTACAATTTCACATTTCACCCTCTCCCACCCTCTTGGAGGAACCAAAGTGTAAAATATGAAACATTCACCGGGTTTTGTAAAATCGATTCCATCGAACCAAGAATTAATAAATCTCATGGACAATTATAAAATTCAATAAGTATTTATAATATACTATAAAGCGTTATTTAGGTCAATTAAATTTGTTTTGGTCAAACGCGGTCCATTTGCTCTGCTAGTGGGCGAAATGGTGAGGCCCAAAATCAGAGTTACCGACATCGGCTATATGTCTTCTCTTATATCGGTCGGGTCGACCAAGTTGCAACGCCGCACTAGCCGAGCGGATTTCACAACTCTAAACGACTATACATATGGAGCCCACCTCATAAATCATTTAAAACTTTTAACTTTCCCTCGAATTCCAACAGTCCCTCAACCATTTTCTCAAGGGTATGGTTTCCTGATTCTTTAAATTTTTGTCGATTTCGTAATTTTCATAGACATTGTTATGCATATGGTGAGTGAATTATGTGTTATATGTTGTTTATTTCAAAAATTTCCTACGGATTAGCATTCTAGGGTTTTAACATTTCATTCCTATCTTTTTGTTCGATTATGTGTCCTCTGCATTCATTTAGAACATGTAAATTCTTTGGGTTTGTGCTGTTTTTTATGTTGCTGCCCGGTTTTTATGCAATGTCACTCTACAGTCGTTACCACTTTGGCCTATGTGATAGACGTGCGACGTCGCATATTATTAATTTTACAATTATTATTTTAATGGGACATAGTACTTATCTGGGTTAACCAATCGGTTATACCGACAGTTCTGCGACGTCGCATATATATATTTCGATTGAAATGATTGATTAAACCAATTTCAATCAGACCAACTTTTATCCATCATTATACATTTCATTTGTGATAATATAGTTTTCAGGAATAAGGGCTGGCAGCGAAGGTTCATGTTCTCGTGTACTAATTGAGTTCAGCGATATTTTTAAAAAAACATAAATTCTTTAATATTCTAATTTAATTATTACTAGTTTCATTGCCCAAATGTAGATCTGTGGCGATTCGGATGAGGACTGTGTGCGGACTCCATTCAGTGATATCATACCACATTTTTATGTACATTAACCCAGATGAATTTTGGTTCAATTCTTATTTGGGTAAGTCCTTCCCTTTTACACATATATTCATTTTCAATTAAAATTTTCTCTAATTTATTTTCATATTTACTAACTGTGGTTTTCTGTGTATAATTTAGTAAATTCCCAGCCAAATTGAGCCGTTCCTACCAAAGTTCAAGACGCATGTTATCTTGAGGTGCCTCAGAAGAGAGTATCACATGAACTACTCGAGGAACGAAAGGCTAAAAATCCTAACCCCAAAGGGTTTTAGCGAGTTCCTTCATTGAGAGGACCTGAAGGTTGGAAGACACTCTACTTTGAGCTGGTTGAGGTTCTGCGCCCATAGTTTTCAATGTCATCATCCTACCCTATTAGTACTTAGAATTTGTAACAAATTATGACAAACATCAGTAACATTAAGTCTATTTTGTTAAATGTGATATTTATCTAAATTAATCTTCCATATATTTGTTGAATGTTATTTCTATGTTATTGAATCATTAATATTTAACCTACCATATGAAACCAAAATTTTATGTTACGATCATACATAAAACTATAAAACACTTGTGTGAATGATTAATTTGTTTCAACCATTCTTAAATTAGCAAATATTTGTGTCACCAATTTTTTAATATATACAAATTGTTCACCTACTATTTCCTTTGGTGGTGGATTAAAACGGTTCACACAATCAAAAAGTGTTATATTGCCGTACTTTAGTATTTTAGGGATGAAATTATTCGTATTGGTCCTTGGCGGGCTCATTTGTTATGCTAGAGGGATTAAATATTTTGGTCTACTAACTCCTGCGACGTCGCTACAGAGTCGGTCGTGCATCGACTTAAGCGATATATGTGCAACATCACACCAATCGGGCGGACAACACAAGGTCCCAAAACACCGTCATCTCGAAATGGCTATAAATAAAGGGCATCTCAGAATTAGTTTGAACTTATCACTTCCAAGTTTCCCGTAAATACCAAGAGTGTCTCCACCCATTTCCTCTCCTCCTCCGACAAAGGTATGAATTTCTACTCTTGTAGTGCCAATTTTTTTTTTGTAACTGTTACTTCACTTTGTTTAATCTAAATTTTTTTATGGGTTGTATTTTTGGTTTTCTAGTTCTTATCCAGATTCGTTAGGGAGTTAGATTTTCTTACATGGAAACCTAAGTTTTCTTACAGATTTTGTTAGGGTTTGTTTTAGGACGTTTTTGTGTAATTTTATCTTATTAATGCATCATTTTTTTTGGATTCTGTGTTTTTTCCTGTTGCTGTCTCTGATGCATGCGAAGTCGGTCTCTAGTCGCACGTCATTCAGTTGATGCGAATGGTGTGCGACGTCGCACATTCTTATTTCAAGTTATGCAAGAGACGACGCAGTCGACTCGATTTATCCATCGGTAAAACCGATGTCTTAACGACGTCGCTTGTAGGTATTTAAGTTAACTTTAAATATCTTTCTACAAGCTCATTTATGCTTCGGTCATGATATCGGTCATGACGAATCACCGACGACGTCGTTGGTATATGTCGACTAAGTTACTGGTTCAGACCGACATATTCTTCCGACACGAGGCTGACGCCACACATTGTTTTTTATAAGGCTAGTTTGCTCTAAACATTTTCAATTTATAAGAAAGACTAATGGCTGGTGAAGGATCATCAAGTCGCCCATTTTTCCATGTATTTTACCATTTTACATATATATTTACTAATACAGACGTACACTTTATCAATTTTTTAAATTTCAATACACTTCTCCGCACCACGGAGAAACCCTGAACCTGTTGTGTTCGAGCTTGAACAACATATAATGGCAGAGGATAACCCGCATTTCCACTACACTTTGAAGCAGCATAACTTTGGGAAAAACTCAACTTTGGGAAAAACCTAACTTTGGTAAGGACTACAACTAGCCAATAAATAAAAGTATGAAATGATATAATTTTTAGTTAATACTTTTTTTTAATTGCATACACACACACCCATATATATATACATATTCATTATGATTTTTTTTCTTCTGAATTAGTACATCCCAAGGGAAATTGTACCACTTCTACCGAATGAGAAGACCCCCGTTGTGTTGAGGTGCTACGGGAAAGAGTGGAACATGAACTATTCGGGGGGCAAGGGAAGATCAAGACCCTGTCCCCGAAAGGTTTCGCCGAGTTCCTTTCTGACAACAAGGTGAAGATTGGGGACACCTTATTTTTTGAGGTCATAGAAGTTGGGGAGCCGGTTGTTCTTCAAGGTTACATAATGCAAGCGGATTGAATTTATTGTAATTTCTATTCTAATATTGGAACTGAGAAAATTATTATTAATATTCAAAGTTTTATGTACTAATCTGTAAGGATTTATTAGAATATTTTTATGATTAATGTTTTTCTAATAATTTTACTATGTTATTTGGACAATGTGTAATTGATTATATGTGCGATTTGATCTGTGCATGATTTTTAAAACCATTTTCAACCGTACCATTCAACACCATTTCTACAATGTTTTAATTCAAAAACATTGAATAAATATTTTTGTAGACCAAAATCAATCATTTTCATAAAATAAAATAATTGTCCTTTTACATTCCCAAAAACTTAAAGTGATGATGGGATGTTGAGAGGAAAGAGAAACACCAAACTGGAGAAAAGCGTATCACCCCGACTTTCTTTTTAATTTCCTTTGTTTCTGACACCTTTAAAATATTTACTTGGTGGTGGTGGTGGTTTTCCTATATTATTCAACCATTTTCAATCGTAGCATAACAAAACCTATTGAATTTTAAAATAATACTTCCTCATTTTTCAAAGTCAATTCTTCTCAACATTATCATCTGAAAGCTCTATCTTTACTTACCTGCGACGCCGGTCGTCCATCGCACGCTATGTCGTTTAAAATGAACTAATATGCAACATGGGCAACCATTTCAATACATCCCATGCGACGTCACACGTTATTCGTTAAGGTTATTTACTTCATTTTTTGTCCCTTTTACTTCGGTTAATATAATAACCGAGGTAAACAACCTATTATTCACCTCGGTTATTTTTTAACCGAGGTAAACAATATTATTTACTTCAAAAAAATAATCGAGGTAAATTTTTTTTACCTTGATTATTTGATCTAAGCCAAAAAATCGAGGTAAAAGAGACGGAATAATATGTCATATTTCTTTTAGTGTATTGAGATTCCGATTGTTATGCAAGAGTTGATATGAGAAATATGATCTTTGCTTCACACCCATGGGCTTCAGTTACTTTGTTGGGTTTCTAAACTTGGGAATTATTCATCACATTATTTGGCGAATGTGGTCAGGTTTATATCTTCGGATTCTTTTGTGTTGCACTTTCCACCACGTTTATTGTTTTCAAACGATTTTGGACGATTTTCAATAAGAGTCCGTCTCTTGAAAGACGGTCTTTCCATAAGTCATGGAAATACCAAGGTTTAAAATGTAAATTAGAAGAAATTAAGATAAAATTTTCGGGTTGTATGAACCGGGTTATAAAATTTATA
>JAULKM010121221.1:0-20954 GCA_032355605.1 Rubia tinctorum | reverse complement strand
GTTATTTAAACATTTTATTCAGTCCAAGTTGATCCCATGAATAAAATGATTCCAAGACCCTCAAAATCACAAGGTTTGAGCATGCTTTGGCTTGTCTCAAATCCTTTGACTTTAGGTAAGCAATCACATTGCTAATAGTATCCAATACTACTCTTGGTTAACAAGATACATCCAATGTATTACCTATCTCTTTTGCCTCAATATCTGAGGACCAATCACTGATATTAACGAGCAAACCAAAACAACCCTGTAAAGCCCTTTCACTAGGTCTTCCCGCATTTGTCCCAATATTAGAAATGACACTATCGCTTTGGCGAAATCTGTCACTGGTGATCGAGGGCTTATGGGTGTTCTTGTTTTAGAAAGGCAAATTTTTGCTCATTATTTCATTCGGGATTTGGGTTTATTATGTTTGTTTGATTATTAGTGAACTAGTTCTATAATAATTCAACACGTAAAAACCAATCACATGCATTCATTATTTAAAAATAATAAATAAATGCAAAAAGTAAATGTAATTAAAGTGATTCTAGTTTGGACCCCTAATATTGACAAACTCTTCATCTTGTTGTTGGATCCCATCCTTCGATCTTCTCATCGAATTTACAATTTATTTCAACTTAAATAATAAAATTGAAAATAAATTTACAACATATCAATAAACGGCGCGAATACCCTATTGAATTACAATACTCAATAAACGGTACGCAGACCGTATTTAAATATCTAATTGGACCATACTAGTTACTTATAACCCTGCACTTTGAATCGAATTCATATATGCATTCATTCATTTCTAAAATGAATGACCCAATAAAATATATAATTAACTGGGATAAAATCACATAATAAGTTCTGCAATTAACCATACTAAAATAATTAAGTTAACTAATTTCTAAAATTATTAACCTTAATTATTTTCTTTGTCATATTTAATAATTCTAAATTATTAAATAGTCTAAATATATTAGGCAATGCATACTAAAATAATTAAGTTAACTAGTTTCCAAGATCATTAAATTCAATTATCTTTACCAAATATTTAATTATTCTAATTAATAAAATAATTAAAATTTTAGTAATTAAGTACATCCAAAAATTATTTAATAAAAAATTCGTTTTTATCTAATTTTAATTTTGAAAATTAAAATTACAAAAACTATGTTCATATTTAATTTTAGTTTCTAAAACTAAAATTTCTCCCACTCAAAAATTAAATTAATAAGAAATTGGCCCAACAAATTAATTGCCAATTTATTCAATTAATAGCCCCAACCTATTAAATTCAATCTAAGTTTTAATTTGATCCAGCCAAAATCAACCCTAGTTTATTTTTAACACCAGCAACGCCGCCGCTACAGTAACCGTGAACATTTCGGTGAATAGTACCGCTACAGTACCGTGAACAGTACCTCTGTAGCTAGAGTACCGCACAATACTGATGAACAGTAAGTTTTTTTTTGAAATTTTCTGAGTGGGTTTAAATCAAATTAAATCATCCCATAATTAATTTATTTAAAACATGAACATGAATTTTAACACCATATTATGTAAATCTAACTCACATATTGTTTAGATCAAACTAAAACATGCAAGAGGCTTTGATACGACTGTTGGGTATTTATTAAATCTAATTTAGCGGAAAATCAATTATCTAATCCCCGATCTCATTCATGTATTTAATTCGAAACTAACTAAGAGTTTAGATTACCTTTGAAGCGTGCTTTACCGTCATATTCGATCAACCACAGAGGTGAGAATCCCATATGTGATTCCTTTATACGTATCCACACAGCACCATCGGATCGCCTACACCGCCGTCAGCTTAGAACATTGATCAGCAAGCAAAGACCCAGTTTTTTTTTCTTCTCTTTTCGGTAAGTTTTGTTTTCTGAGAATGATAGGATTGGTTTCTGGTTTCTGTCTGGAACGGTCAGAATTCTAATAATCTGATACTTAACATTTCTGTAAAAATATCTATTTATACAGAATGGTCATTAATCCAAGAAACCCTAATCCAAGTCACTCTGGGCCTAGCCCAATTAGACTTAATGAGATCTAAACTCAATTCTCATATAAATACTATCTGGGCTCCTAGCCCAATAGTCATTTCATTTATCTAATTTCATGTCTTGTGTTTGACCCTATAGGTTCAGTCATAATAAGTTTCAAGCCCAATATAATTGATGTTTGCGGATCGTAAGTGATTTCCAGCTAAACATTTCGATCACTCAAAATAACTGAAATAATTATTTTCGTAATTAATTCTCCAACTATATATGAAAAATGCACATTGATTGAAAGACACTATTCCAACAGGAAATGCGTCTGTACTTTTTTTTCTAAACAAAACTTTTGAAGTTAAATGGCTCAATGTTTCGAGCACAAATTACATTTTCATAACTTTAAAGCCTTAAAAGAAGACAACATTTCCTATGCAAAAAGACAACATTGTCAATTCACCTTAAAATCCAATCCAAGACCTTAAAAATCCAAACCTCAAAATTCCAAGCCTTAAAATCCAAAGTGTTAAAAATCCCAACATTAAAATTCAAAGACTAAAAAATCCAAATCGAAACAAATTGTCCAATCAACATACTCAAAAATACTAAAATTTCAAATGTTATCCAATATCTTCTACCCAACCATTTCATCATTGAAAGAGTCCCCCCTCCATCTTCGGCCCTGGTGTTTTCCTTAACATCTTGACCCCCATTTCCATCATTGCCACCATGATCACCACCATGATCAACATGATCATCATCTTCATCTTCACTCTCTAAGAATACCAGCTCTAAGTTAGGCGGCTCGTCATCATTGCTCAGTTGCAGATGGAGGCGTTGCGCTTCTAGGTACGTGATGTGCTAGGAAGGGACACGAGTCAACATCTCCTGCGCCTTGCTCATGTCCTCACGCATACAGTCGAAATACTTGGTCACCCTAGTTTTTCAACCACTACCGGTATCTTTAAATCAACAATAAACAAAATTAGTTGGTTAAAAAAAATTGATATATACATTTTGAACTTAAATGACAACAATAAGTTTAAAAAAACTTATCACATATGGGAGCTCGATGCCTCGTCTATTTTTGCATCGGCTTCGCGAGCTCTCTTGGCAATTTTAGCTCTTTCACTGAGTATAGGATGGAACTCCCACTTACCGTCAAAAGTCAAGACTAAGCTATTTAAGTTGGAATCACCTCTTGTCATAGTATTCCATCATAAGAGCCTTGTCCTCAGGAATCACACCTGTCTTCTTCAGCATTGAGGTTATCAAACTGCCGTAAGGGAGATCTTTCTTTTTCGTTAGACCTGCCTTCAGCATGAATGAGATGATGGTTATCTTGATCCCCTCTATAACGTAGTAAAACATCATCAGATTAGCAATGGTCGGCTCACAAGTGTGGCTACCCCTGGGCAAAACATTGAGACATATCCACTCATACACAAAGCGTTGCTCTACAGTCAACACGCCGATGCCATAGTTCCTTTCCTTTCCCGCATCACTACTTGCCCTCCTAAAATATTTCCTACCCATAGCAATCGGACAAAGGGGGGTAGTCTCGCTCACGCCCGGCCAAACATGTGTGTGATGAATTTCTAGGGGACCAATGGGGTCATCAGACCTTAATTTCTCGGGGTGGTGTAAGGAGACCCTGGAGCTGATTTAATTGTATAAGTGGTGACAGATATGTCTTTCCTATTAACCCTAGTCAAATCACGGTCGTTCCTACTTTGACCCAAATTAACATAAAATTGTATCACTTTGTCGATATGAATGGGTTCATCCATACAAAGCAATTTCTCTAAATGATTGGTTTTGAAATATGCGATCAAATAGTCTAAACTTAATTCTCCTATGGACGATGCTAATATGGCCTTCAAATTTATAACTCTCCTCTTTAAAAAAAAGCGACATACCTTGCTCAGCTGTGTCTTTGAATAATTTTGGGGTTTTTCAATCTTCGTGACTGGACTAGGGTTCCGACGCTTGCCTTTGATTTTGCGTTCGTGATCTTACAGCTCATTGCGAATAGATGTAAGGTTGGAGAGTAACAAAAATTTCAAATTAGGGGTTTTTGTGTTGGCCAATCTAGGGTTTTGATTTGGGGATTTGAATGACTAGCCCGTTGTAATCTGTTTTTGTAATTGGGGAAAAGAGTCTCCGAATTCGTAAATAGGTCTGGCCTATTGTACTATAGAGACAAGTACTTTCCAAGTTTGGGAAAAGTATTCGTAGGTGTTTCCAAACTCCGAAACCCATCGCATCACAAAAAAACCCTTAAAGGCTTTCAAATGGGCATTTAATACCCATTTGAAAAAGTGGGACTTTCCCACCATAACTTTCTCCAAAAAACCTCCCAAACCCTGCACTAAAATCCCTTCCATTACTACTTCGAGATTTCATTTGTTGAAGATTGGAGGTATGGCTTTCTTGCTATTTCTCTTCTACTCCAAATTCTCATATAAGTTTTTGTTTTTTACAAGGAATTTTTTTATGTGTAGATAGAAGCTATGAATAAGTATTTCATACCCTTTGATTAATCAGATAGGTAAACCCTCGCTTCAATAATTGGCTAGGATTTGCTATTTTTGAACTAGAATGAGCAAAATAAAAAATTTAGTGTCATGATGTTAGGGTTCACATTGTGTCATTTCATGAGTTTTATTTTAGGCGGTGTTTGTTATTAAACACAATTTGTGCATTATATTATGGCTTTGGTGCCTAAATGGTGTTGGATGATGAAATGATGCATTGGATTTGACTCATATAGGTTAGATTTCTAGATTTATTGATTAACTAAGGCATTAGAGTGGTTAAATTTTAGATTAGATACTATTGTGGTTAAACTTCAATGGTTAATTAGTTTTCTTTCTATACAAACCCTAAATTTTTTGGTATTCTTAGTATAATGCATTTTTTGGTTTTGTTAAAATATTAGTGAAATTAATGATCCTTTATAATCAGTTACAACCACATAATTGCCAAACGTGAATTCATGACTCTAAGGAGTGATTTTGAAGACCAGTGGAGATGTGAGCAAGTGAATCATGCAATTATGTTGATCTAAACCTTGTGAGTGACCTTATTATTTTCATTTCGAAATTCAATCTTTATTGCTAGGACATTTATTTTTTAAAAAAACTACTTTGAATTTCTCCAAGTACGCTTCCAAACGTCCGATTCATTTGTTGTGGTGTTGGAATTAGCAATGAAGGAAAATTGTGACAAACCAAATATTTCCAAAATATTATGAGTAAGTGTACAATTGTTTGTGGTAATGTTTCTAAGTAATCTTTTCCAAATATTTAATAATGTAATGAAATTATCAGATTTTCCAAAAGGATGGGAAACACTACTCGCAAGATGATAGAAACAATGTACGAAATTCATTGGCCCGACAACTGATTCTCAATCGGTCTGCAACACTGGGGAATCCTGATATTGGTAGGGACACTCAAGTTTGATAAACATTGAACCTTAGAAATATCAGAATAGTTTTGTAGTGAATTCTAATCCTATGTTCAGAGTGTTGCTCGATTAGCGTTATCTTTAAATGCATGTTTAGATGCAACATGATATGTTCTATTTTTTATAAATTGTGGTTTTGTGTCAAGAATGTTTTCGTGCGGGGAAAATTAATGAAATGGAATTTATACCACAAGATCAAATTCTATTTCTGAATCTGGAAAGTGTTTCATCTCTTTGATTTTCATTTTTCATTGGTCATAATGACAATTATGAGTACGGAAACAGCACACTAAAAACAATTTCTAAGTCCGGAAATCACATTTCATTTCTAAAAGGGCAAAAACAAGGCAATTATTACTTTTCAAGCTCGGAATTAGGAAATTTTCCGAGGTCGGTAATGTGCGAAGATACGACATACAGACGAAAGTTTTCGAGATCGGAAACAATTAATGCTCCTAGCCATAATCAAAGGCGGTTAAAAACTTCCTTCGTTAACAATTTTAAAGGCGGTTCTCGGAACCGCCTTGTTTTCTGATCGATTAAATGTGGAACCATTAAATGCAATTAGAAAGTGTCTTTAAATTGCCGATATAACCGTTTTTAATAGGTCTCTCCTACACCAGTAACAAACTGTAGCAGCGGCCACCAGAACACCATATACATCGTCCGCGTGAATCTCAACCGTAGAAACCGATGCATTAGGCTTAAAAGTTTGGGAGATTGATTGCAGAATACGTAAGAACCGGAAGAGGGAGTTTACTGGATTTGTACTCCCTCCATTTCTATGGGTTGTTTACACTTTTGTTTTTGGATTGTTTATGTTATTTTAATACACATTTCTTTTTTGGCAAGATTCTTTTAATTTTATCCACTCATTCAACTTTTTTTTATTCAATATCATTCACTTATATCATATACCATAATTCCAATTATTTAAAGTTAATTATGATGTGAAACCCATAGAAACCGTCTTTAGTTCCCATTACTTTTTTATATTAAAAAATTATTTTAAAAAAAGAAATAATTTTTACTTTTGCTTGTAGAGTGTGGATTTTAGGTGACAACATTTGTTATGTTAATTGGTTTTTTAGAAAGAAAACCAAGGTATTAATGTGTTTGGTATTCTTTAAGCTCAAGAAGACCACACTGGTGTATTATTGCATCATTGAACGTCTATGATGAAGTACAACTAGTCTCCAAATATGTAATACTATGTGTTGTGGAGTCTCAATTCAGATTCATTTAAAAATTGAGTCCAAAAATCTCACAATGGGGTTCAAACCAGGTTGCATTTGAATCAGTCCGCTAGTCCGACTCTCTGACAGAACCCACGCAAAAGCTGCAAGCCATCGTGCAGATGCTCGATGACCAATTTGCAGCTTGATTTTGTTGACCCATGGTGTCACGTGACATCATATGATTGAGACACGTGGCACCGCTGTCCCCTCCCCCTTATATTTTTAAAAAAAAAATCGGATTGGGACACGTGGCCCAATCTAGTAAAGCCACGTGACCCAACAAAATTTTTTAAATTATTTTTTGAAAAATTCTTTTGTACTAGTTTAAAAACACAAAAAAAATGAAAAATTTCTTTAAAAATCTGATTTTTAATTTTCAAAATCTAAATTTAATTTTGATCATTTTAAAAAATCAAAATTACATTTTTTTAAAAAATGTGATTCTTTTAAATTATGTTTCATAAAATACATTTTAAAAATTGAAATGAATTTCAAAAATTATTTTTTTTGAAATAAAATTAAATTCAAAAATTACAAATGTATTATTAAATTTCACATTTTTATTTATTTTGTTATGTAAATTTATTTAAATTAAATATAATAGATAAAATTAATGAGTAGGATAGAGAGAATCAAGTGAGATCCATGAAGTGAGATTAAAGTGGTCTCAACCACCGTGAAGAAAAAATGGGTTGATTTAGTTGCGGGGTCAATTGATGATGTGGAAGAGAGAAATTAATTATTTAATAAATTGAAATTGTAAAAGCGGATTTAGCTTGCACATAATCTAACACATTGACAGCCAGGCACGTAGTACAGTCAAAATCTTCGCCGCGCCAAATGAAGTACACATGTGAGTTGTACTAAACTGGATGTACAGATGTACTAGCACAAGTCACAACTAACCAACAAACCATTCCTTTCCGTTGAACCAAAGAAACGCAGTACAAGTTATAAGTTAACAAATACCTCGGATACTTAACAAGTTATAAGGAAGAAATTCACGTGGAAAGTGTCCATCGGGAGCGACATGAGATCACATTGAACGTCATATTTTGGCAGATTAATTTTTAGTTTGATAAATAATCTTCAATGTCTTCAAGGCTTTCAATGTGTTCTCAGGTCGCCTCTGCCGGACTTCTTCTGCTAACGTAAATGCAATTTTTGGAGGCAAAAAATACCAAAAAGAGGTACGTTGATGTGAAAACATTTTTCTTTTTTCCTTTCTTGTATAGATGAACTATTGTATTCCTTCCACAATATAACATAAGAATTTTATTTTTTAAAACTAAAATGGTTATGCAAAATTAATTTTTATATGTAACGGAGGAGTAATTTAGTTTCTTGGTATATGCACGCGGTTCTTATTGTTTCAGTGATATATAATTTAATTTCACAAAATTCATTTACTTGTCTGTACAGTACACATAGATTTAAGTTATGTGTACTCTTTTCTTTTTATTTATTTTCATTAATAAATAGGTAGGGGTCCATCAAACTCTCATCTTTATAAAAAAAAATTGCAGAAAAACTAATAATGTACTCACTCCTTCCTTGTATAAGTTGCAATTATACTATTTCATAAGTCATAATTCACAAATTTAAACAATAAATTTATATTGATATAAAGATATTATCATGGGAAATATTTTTAGATTTATCTTAATGTGTATTTTTAAAATATTAATATTTACATAATTAATGGTATATGGGTAAAAAAATTTAAGTCAACTTTCAAAAGTAAAAGTGTGTTGTTTATGTTGGGACGGTGAGTGTATTATACAAAACTACAAAAAAATAGGACTTTTTGATTTAATTCTTGGAGTTTTTTTAGCTCAGTTATTTTTTCTGAAAATAATAGAGGTAAAAAAAGGAGCAGTAAAAAATATAACTTTTACCTCGATTCACAACCTAGGTAGATAAAAATTTTACCACTTTTTTTTTCAAAAATAATTGATGTGCTCAATTTATATCCCAGTTTAACACATTTGAAGTCTAATTTTATAATAGATCAAGGGCTTAATTGGAAGGAAATTGAAATTTTATCAATTAGAGGGTTAGGATGATATCACATGTTTTATATACTAATTCTTCAATTTATGAAGTGTTTTGAAGATATTAAAGATTTTCATTTGAAGAGTTCGAGATTCAAGAGGTGAGAAAATTTTGAAGAGAAGGTCAATTATTTAAAAAGAATTAGTAGAAGCATGATAGAAGTCTCTTCACGGGCCACGACATATCGTGGCCTGTGAAGACGGGCCACTAGCCCACTAAATTCCTTTTTCTTATTCATTTTTTGGGACTATTCATTATCTATCCCTTTCCCTTTTCAATTTGGCCGAATTCTCCTAACTCCTAACTCCAAACCTTAGTTCTTTATTTCTTTTTCTTCTTTTTCATCTTTCTTTTGGATGACTGTGTTTGTGATTTGTAGTATGAATTCTAGCAGTTAAACCTATATCTTGGGAGCAATTGATTGAGTTTTCTAAGCCCATTTAGTGAGAGGTTTATTTGCTCATTTATGAAGTCTTGATTACTTTGCATTTATGGTGAATTTAATGCGGTAGTTTACTTCATTTATGAGATGAGATGTTTGAGAATATGCAATGTTTGTGATAACATGTGAGGAACTAAGAGATGTGTATAATTTATTATATTTTTGGCATGAAATCTAAGAACATGGAATTAGAACCTCTTTTTGTGTAAATGATGTTAATGTTGCTACATAAATGCGATAATGTAGATCTTTGTCATATTTATCCGAATGTAGCACTAAATGAATAGTTTTAAATGTTGATCTTTCTAGGTTAACCCTAATGAATGCATTATTTGGTTAAATGACTAGGCAATTGGTATAATTCTTGTAGTTGTTATCAAATCTAATAGTTCTTTGTGTATGATATCATTGATGAAATACCTTTAACCGTTGTTTGTCTAAAGTGATCATTGGGGAGGTTTACAAATAATCATTGAACGCTTTTGTGAATTACTCTTAAGAACAACGGAATGTTAATCTTCAAAATGGAAGTTGTAGCATGCACAATAGGTAATGAAGATGAGTAAATGAGTGATTGCTTCTATGATCTATAAGAGGTTTGGAAGTGGAAATCAATAAGGCTTTGTAACTTGTGTTTTTAATTCTCTTTTCTTGGTTTGTTGCATTATTAGCATAGTTTCCCGTGTATGCTAGTTGTTTTGTTTTTCATTTTGTAACTTAGAAAAAATAAACCAAAGCCCCTCCCCTTTAATATATATACATATATATGTTATTATCAACCCTCATATGCATTAACCATTAGAAAAATCTCTCTTTTTCATGGACGACCCCGATTTGCCACCATCTACTTATCTGTGTTTAGAAAGAATTTAGGTTTTATAAATTGTATATTTGAGAGGTACGACGACAATATCCCAATAATCGAGGTAACAATATTTGACTAACACCGGCAACCAACAGCTTACCGGCATTGATAGGTGTGAAATATGGCCGATTGGAATGGTAGTAACTAATGCGGGTTTCTACCGAATGCAACCAAGTCAATAACGTATGTCTGTCGTAATCTAGTTGTGAATGACATCGGTTGTTTCTCGATCAAACACGCAATATAGTCATCATCAGCCATGCAATGGTGGCAGATGGTGGTCGACGTTGGTTGTGTAGGTGACTGACATCTATTTGCCTGTTATTTTTCCTCATTTTGTTTTATGGCATTGTCAATATTCTTATTTTTTTTCCTTGTCTCTTTTTTGAATCATCACACACCCTGTATATTTAGTTTGCATGTTTAGTTTGTAATCGAAGAGTTCTTATTCATTGTTTCATCGTCCGCAACTTTGTTCTCCATTGAGCATAATGCAAGAAACACAATCTTGATACTTTCGGACGGTAATTGTGCTTTTTGGTTAACTTCATTAGATTTTTTTTTTGAAAAAAGAAGCTGCATAATGTGTATGTACGAGGTGGTTTGTGTTGACAAGAAGCAATCCATTCATCATTATTTTTGCATCATTTTTGTGAATGGTAGTTATCAGCTGAACTTTATTAGAATGATAATAGATGCTTCTTCAAGTTGTCTTTTAACATCTCTCTCGTTCGGTCTCCTCAAATATTCTTCTTAAAAAACATTTATTATGGCATCACATAGTGTAGAAGGCTCTCAATAGCCGTGCTCTCACCAATTTGAACATACTCATCAAGAAAATCAGTGGCGCAACCATAGGCAAGCAACCGCAAAGCCTCCACCATTTTCTACAAATGACTTAACCCATATTTTTCAGAAGCATCAATTTTTTGCGAAAAATACGGATCATAATTTTCAATAGCAAGTAAGATACAGTTGAATAGTTCCACATTCTTTCAAAAACGACAACGAAATTGTTCAGCTGAGTACTTTGAGTCATTACCCTTAAAATAATCATTCATAATTAACTTATGGTGCTTATGTCTGCCATGTTTTACATATACCTTTGTCCATGAACAGAGCCTCCGTTCGTTCATTTTCTATCCAGGAACATCATTGAAAGCAAGATAGGAACATGAATGCAAATAGTTTGCGTCAAAGTATGTGTCCTAGTTGAAATTGTTCCATCAGTCTCTTGTTGCGCATAAAGAAGCTTTTTGGTGATGGACAACGATTCTTTGATCGAAGAAGAACTATCAGAATCCCATTCTGATTCTGTATTTGAAGACATCTATGGCTATACGAATAGAAAGAATAACACATAAGATTTGCTGCAAAATCTTTGAGGCTAGTAACCTCTAGAAGAAAGAAAGAATTATCCAACTCGATTGTACAACAAGAAACCCAATATTTACTTACATCTATACCGAAGAAGACGTATGTACGATATATCACGTATTAACAAAGAAATCATGAAGAAGTTTTTACCTGGCAAGAAATTTTGTAATAAAGACTCGATAGAACCCTTGAATTCTATTCTGGAGAAGACAATGAACTCTTTGCATCCACGGGAGATTGACTTCTTGCATTATTATTCTCTTTTTTTTCTTTCTTTTATTCTTGCATCCTTCTTCTCTTTCAGATTAACATATATAAACCGAAATATGATTGACAAGATTAAAATTTACCACAACTAAAATGGACACGTTATACTGAATTTACAATTCTGACAGTAACATTGGAGATTAAAATTCCAAAGATACAGTCAACAAACTTCTATTTTGATGTCACATTGAAATCCCAATCCAAACTTGCTAAGTGAAAGCTAAAATTAAGAGAGCCCCCTTGGAGTGAATATGATATTTTCCGCTTCTCCTCTCATATTTCTCCCCTCCTCTCTATAGCTAAGCACGATCTTTCTCAGCTGTTAAAATAGGAGCAAAGTGAAAATGTAGTCATCTCTCAGGATTGGAATTTTTGTATGATTCTTCTTCTTTGATATCAATCTCTTTCCTTAATATATACTTTCATAAGACACCTAACAAAGAACAATTCCACCAAGAATGATTTTTGCTTACCAGATTCAAGATATAATCAGCATTTTGAAGTTTTTTACTGGTTTATCTATGAACAAGTTTGTTAGAGTATAGGTATTTGTCCATGTTCATTGTATAATTGATGTGTATTTCTAGCACTCTAGAATACTATATATGTATTCCTAGGATTCTATTCATTATATTCTACTTTCATGTATTATTATTTATACCTATAATGTAAGGCTTAAAGGTATAGGATTCTCACTCTATCACCGTATCAAAGCAATGATAGTATCCCGTCTCTTTCTTTTCCTTTAAAAAACGTTTTACTCAATTCTGTCGCCAAACCCAGTCATACTCCGCTTACTCTATCAAGGTTCCACTGAAAACTCTCCTTATAGATGGGAATTGTCAGGTGGAAGACCAGAGAGTACATGTAAGCAGTACATTTTTATGTTTTTTGTTAGTGAATAATGGGTTTATATGAAGATGAGGTTATTCAAGTTAACAGAAATGGATGTTGATGATATGTTGTGTAATCTGGGACATGTTGATTCTGTTTTCTAGAATGATATATATGATATAAATCTCAGTAATATTCTTTTTCATAATTTTGATATTTTAAACCTATTTACAGAAATTGGTCAAAACAAAGATGATGAGGGCATGTTCGGTGTTTGGTACCACCTCTGCTGATAGTAATAGGATACATGTTCTGTGTTGTACATTGCACGAGTGTTACATGTTCTGTGTTGTACATTGCACGAGTGTTAATCTAGTTAACAATCTAAAGCATCCCAATACCCATCTAATATAGGATGGTGTCCCCATATTCGTGTCCAAATTCAGGACAGTGTCCCTGTATCTTGAAATTTAGAACAATAAGTGTCAAATATTTGGATCTGTACCCGTGTTGGATCCCGACACCCATGCTTGGGTAGCATAAGTTGATAGCGTCAAAAGAGAGGAAGTTTGTTGGAAGTGGTTCAGGTTCTTACTGATTTGAACCTGATGACCAGAAGACTGATGGAGGCAGGTTTATGGATGGTAATTGTTTGCAACCTCTTTAAATTTCCCACCTGTTATTCATTTTCTAAGCTCATCTTTATCTCTAATTTCTTAAGTATCTCTTCTTTTGTGGCAGTTTTTCATGTTTTTCATATCACAAATCAGTTTGGAAATAAGCTAACTGAGGATAATGTGGCTGAAAAGATTCAGCAGGTGCACGTTCACTACTACAAATTAGAGTTATCGTAACACTTTCTTTGAAACACTTATTTAAAATGTTACAATGGCTTATAAAGTGTTACTTAAACCTTTGAAAAGTGTTACATAAATATTGAAAATTGGTACTAAATTTGAAAAAAAAAAGTGTTACATTAGATTAAATGTAACATCGCCTGAGGTAATACTTGTGAAAGTGTTACAATAGCACTTAGAGCAACACTTTTACAAGTATTACCTTAGGCGATGTTAAATTAGACCTAACGTAACACTTTTTAAAATTTTGGTAACACTTTTCAATATTTATGTAACACTTTTCAAAAGTTTAAGTAACACTTCATAAGCTATTGTAAATTTAAATAAATGTTGCAAGGAAAGTGTTACATTAGCCTTTGTAGTAGTGTTTCAGTTTTAATCTTTGCCTTGTCTGGTTCAAAATAGGATGTTTTAGAAACGGTAACATGTGGTTATTATTGCTTTGGAAATAAATTGACTATATATTGCCAGTAAATTTGGTCCCTTTCATTATGAATGTAAAATTTTTTCCACGCTGTATTTTATCTTGAGATTGTACTTTAGTAAAGTTTTCATTGTTGGTTTGATTTTGGAAATTTTGTAAGTCGAACCGGTGTTTTTGGGTGGTAAGTCTGGGTTTCCTCATGAAATCATGCTGTGTAACATGTATGTGTTTTATAGCTGTATATGATATAAATGCTAGAAAAATGATTATTGTGATGTGTCAAGCTGCCCGTCTTTACATTTTATGCATGTTTTATACTTTATCGGCACCATTTTTTAAAAAACTTTATTAACACGCCTTTATGTGTCAATTTATAAATTTTTGTGGCAATATTTAGGGCCTAGGAGGGGTAGTTTCTGGTCTTTGAGTATGAGAAGATTGGTTGGTGTTCAATTTTCCTTCTAGCACACGACTATTGAATTTACAGGAAGACACCGGCCTGGATTACTTTCTGAGGTCTTTTCTATTCTAGTTGATCTCAAGTGCAATGTAGCTGTGTCCGAAGTATGGGCTCACAACTCCAGAATGGCATCCGTTGTCTATATAATGGATGAAGTCAATGGATCAACGATAGATTATCCCGAGAGACCGGCCAAAATAAAACCGTTCCTCTGGTATTACCTAAAAGGAGATAGGGACATGCGTAGTACCAAAAATGCTGTCTCAATTGGATCCATACTCACGTGGAGGTGATTACACCAAATGATGTATGTTGACCGTGACTATGATAAGGATGTCGCATATAATTCCTCCTCAACAAGCGACCGTTCGAAGCCACTCGTGACCGTGGAAAATTGTGCTGATAAAGGTACCTTGGTGAGCTTGAGTTGTACAGACAGGTCTAAGCTTTTGTTTGATACAGTTTGTAAACAGACAGATATGTAATACATTGTGTATCACGCTACCATTATCGCTGGAGGCCAGAAGATCGGCAAGTATGTATTCCGTATTCTTTATGTATTATTTCTAAAAATTGCATTGTATATCATTTCATTGGTTGGAGATGAAATCTACTCAAACTAGGGAGATTTAAATTTAACGTTGTTTTGTTGTGTATATAAATATATTACATCAGACACATCGATATCCATTGCTTGGAGGCGGGCATAAGAAGGAGAACCTCTGAGGTGATTATCTTCTCAGATTCATGAAACTGTACGTCTTAAATTGAATTTTGTATTTGATTTATTCATGTTCTCCGTTGTACATTTGCAAGGCATTAAGCTAGAACTCGGTGGTGAGCAGTGGCGGAACCAGAACAGTATTCTAGGGAGGGCTGATTTACACTGGCAAAAAAAAATTTGGACGCTAAATTATATTGGTAATTTTTTTCCGAGCGCTGAATTACACTGAATTTTTTTTCTCCAAGAAAGTGAAACAACGTCGTTCCACTAAGGGAAAAACGACATTGTTTTGATTAGTAAGGCAGAAAAAAACAAAAACTGAAGAAGGAGAAGTGCAGAACATTATGTAGGGTTTTCATTGGGCTGGGCCGATTGTGTTTCAGCCCAAATGCCCTTTCTTTTTTTTTTTGCCTCCAGACAAGTGAAACGACGTCATTCCACTAAGGGCAAAATAATGTCGTTTTGATCAGTAAGGCAGAAAAAAACTGAAGAAGGAGAAGTGCTAAACATTATGTAAGGTTTTCATTGGGCTGGGCCGATTGGGTTTCAGCCCAAATGCCCTTTTTTTGCCTCCAGGAAAGTGAAACGACGTTGTTCCACTAAGGGCAAAACAACATAGTTTTGATCCGTAAGATAGAAAAAATAAAAACAAAAATGGAAGCATGTCTTCTTCTTCAGCTTCACCACCGGCCGATGTCTGCAATTATCGAAGGGGGGCGGAAAAAATAGATTATGATGGTGCTTAGACCTAAATTCTGGGCCACCGGATTCTAGGAGAGGCGCCAGAACCCCCTTGCCCCCCGGTTCCGCCCCTGGTGGTGTGGACAGGGTTTGGCCTTATTTCTGATGTCACATGCATATTCAGAGAAAACAGGCTCTCAGTCACCCGAGTTGAGGTTACAACCCAGGGAACTCGGGCCGTCAATGCCTTCTATGTAACAGATGCATTGGGTTATGCAGTCAAGAACGAGACGATTGAGGCCATTTGTGATTAAATCAAGTCTACTCATCAAGCATTTGTTGAAACTAGTAATGAAGAACTCGAATCGTAGCTTGCCAGTGAGGAACACAAGGAGACTTCATGAACTGAGCAAGCATATGGATAGAATAACTAAACTCGGGACAAGTGATGGTCAGGTAAATGAGGCGACCAACCAAGTGCTAGTACTGCTCAGGATCATCATAAATGGGACCTTTAAATTTTGCAGGATCACGTTGCTTCATAGGAAAATCAGTTGGATTAGAAGCTGATAGACCTGTGTCAGATAAGATATCCAGGGAATATTTCCGTTGTGAAAGAAACATCTCATCAGGTCTTCTAGAAATCACTATGCCCATGAAATCCTTAATTGTACCAATATTATTCATATGAAAATAAGAGCTCAAGCATTTATTGAGTTCAGAGATGAGCGACGAAGAACTACATGCAATGACCAAATCATCCATATAGATAAGTACAAGCAAAGAAACCGAGCCACGAGTAAAAGAAAAAAGAGAGTAATCTGCCTTACTCTGAACGAAGCCAAATGCACTTAAAGCCTGAGACAATTTAGCAAACCAATTACGAGGATCCTGCCAAAGACCATAAAGATATTTCTGTAGACGACATAACTGGCCTGGGAGAGTAGGATAGCTCGACCGAGGACGCGTAAATACCTCTCCATGCAGGTCACCATATAGAAAAGAATTATGCACATCCATTTGATGAAACTACCAACCACAAATTAATGCAATTGATAAAAACAAGCGAACCGAACCCATCTTCTCAACAGGAGAAAATGTCTCAGTATAGTTAATCCCTTCAATCTGACGATTCCCAAGAATCACCAGACGAGCCTTGTAACGTTCAATGGCACCATCAAACTTGAACTTGGTACGATAAACCCATTTTCATCCAATTATAGTCATATCCAATTGTAGAGAAGCCATAGTCCATGTATTATTGCGCTCAAGAGCATACATCTCATCAGCCAGAGTATCACGACCATGAGCACTCTTAGACACCTCAGATTAAGTGGTGGGATGTGCACTAGAAGTTACTGCACCCAAAAATCTAGAAAACGTACTAGAAAATTTATCACAATTTACAAAATCAGTAAGAGAATAGTGAGAAATGTGATGTCGTATGAGTGATCGCAGCAGTTGGTGGTTGTTTCAATATCAGTAACAGTACATACATAATCTTCCAAGTATGCAGGAGGTCGTCAATCGTGAACACTTTTTCAGGAAAGAGACAGCTCGGCAGTAGAATGCAGTGCCGGATTAACCAGCGAGGTAGGCAGCATAACGGGCATACTATAGGAGGCCAGAGCAGGGGACACCACATCAAGCAGAAATATTGGAGGAGCCAACGGGTTACTCGGAAGCGGGTGAAGCGCGTGCAGTGGGTTCAGGGACTGCTCGAGCAATACGTCTGAGTTCTGATCGCCGGACGGCAGTGTAAGCCGGTGATCAGGGCTGGCCATGGCGTCCAATTGCGATGGCAAGGAGGGAGCCAACGGTGAGTGATGCTTCGAGATCAGTGACGGTGTTGCCGGCAATGAGGTGGTGGCTCAGCTGGTATGCACTGGTGAAACCGAAGATAGATATTTAGGGATCACATCATACGGAAACTTATCTTCAAAGAAGTTGGTATCACGACTGTTGAAGAAGGTACATGATTCCAAATCATAAAAGCAATAGCCTTTCTTTCCGGCAGGGTATCAAAGAAACAAACAATTGCGGCTTCTTGGTGCAAGTTTGTCACAAAATCTAGGAATGTAGGAGACAAAACACAAACATCCAAATACCCGCAAATCTTGTAATTCAGAGCCCGTCCATTTAGTAACGCAAATAGAGTGTGACCATTAAGTTTCTTTGTTGGTGTCCGGTTAATCAAATAAGCAGTTATAAGAACACACTCTCCCCAAAAGTTAACTGGCAGATTAGCCTAAAAATGCAAAGCTCACGCCACATTTAACAAGTGACGATGCTTGCGCTCAACAGGACCATTCTGATGTGGTGTATCGACCATAGATGTCTCAAAAATAATCCCAGATTCAGAAAAGTATGATCTTAAAGGCAGATATTATGTATCATTATCAGCACGAACACGGCGAATGGAGCACCGAAGATGGTTCTTGATTAGAGCACAAAACTCAATAAATCTATATGCTACATTATACTTAGCAGCCAATAAATAAACCCAAATAGTTCGGGAATAATCACCAACTATTGTTAAAAAATAAAATGCACCAGTAGAAAATGGTGTTCTATAAGGACCCTAAATATCACAATGTATTAATTCAAACAATGCACTAGCATTGGAAGAACTTAAAGAAAACCATGTCTAGTCTTCTTTGCTCTATAACACGGAACAAGGAACAAAAATATTATTTGTGCTAAAATCAAGAGTAGAAACAGAAGACAAAACCGTCGAGGAGGGATGTCCAAGACGCTGATGCCATAAATCTGAAGAAGAAACAGTTGCAACTGTCAAAATAGACTGTTGAATATAAGGAAGGGCATGAGTATCAAGCAGATCAAACCAATAAACCCCCCTGTTGTTCATTCACGCCAATCACAATCCTTCTACTGATTTTCTGTAAAATGCAATAATTTTCAGTAAACAAAGCTAGACATTTTAAGGCAGATAACAATCTAGGGCATGATAATAAATAGCATCGCAACATAGGTTTATAGAGCACATGAGTAAGAGTAACATCTCCAAAGCAAATAGAACCATATTTTGTAGCAGATGATACCGATCCATCAGGCAGTATAACATTCGCAGAATCGATAGCAGTAGTAATATCAGTTAGAGAACCCTTGTCATGTGATATGAGGCTCCCGAATCAAGAATCCAGGGTAAAGTAGACTTACCTGACCCATGGTCAGTTAAAGAATTAATCAGATTAAATAAATGCATGGTCGTGCTCCATTGGTCATCAAAAATAGCAGGGCTAAAATTATAATAGGCAGGGGTACGGTGGGTGGCCTCCACTGCATAACCTAGTGGAGAGATGACGACGACGGAAAAAGGCACCGCAGGAGGGTGGAAACTGGCAACCGGTACGCGTCCTCGGCGGCGACGGTTGTTGGTACTGGCGCCGTCGTCTTACCTTTCTGGTTCATTTCCTTGAACCAGTCTGGAACTCCTGTGAGCTTGAAAGAGGTATTTTTGTTGTGACCCTTTCGATGATAATGCATACAGATCGGATCGGCAAGATGCGGCGGTGCATGGAATAGGCGACGACGCATGAAATTATGGTGCAGTGGCGCGTGCAGATTGGGAAGAACATCATACGAATGGGCAATAGCGGGAGCTGGTGAGTAGCGGCGGCGGACGGCGATCTGGAAATGGACGGTGAGCTATGAACAGCGGAGACGGCGGCGGGTGAAGGTAAAAGCGGACATTGAGCGGCGGAAGCTCAGAAACTGCAACGGAAATTTTCTTTAGGGATTCAGGATTTTAGGCATGTAGAAAATAAAGGTAATAATGTGTGCTTGTATTCATGATCTCATGGTACAATATATAGTGGTACAAAAGACTTATACAAACTAGGAAAAGGAAATATAATCTAAGTACAATATTTATATAATATTGCTATTCTTTAATACAATTGCTTATATAGGTTTTATGTATCAATATTTAACTTTCTTTGAAAAATTGATTCTGATGATACAAGGTAATTCTGGTTAGTTTGTCGCGTTTATCGTAGGAAAAGCATACCGTGGTTAGGGTTTGAGTTGGGCTGATATATGGCTGGTTCTAATACCTATAACTTACAACTAATTAATATAACATCAAATTATTGATGTATAAAATCAAATAAAAGTCTATATGAAGTATTCTTTTAAACATACTAATAGTTAGACGAGAGTATTTTGTTGGCCGAGACTATTTTATAATTGATGTATCTAACGAGGTGATGTGGTGTTCGTTTTAATTTATTGCAACGAGATTCTTATAATTTTTTAAAAATACTTTTATAATGTATCCTAGTGTACAAATAAGTATAATTTGACCCTAAAAATTATTGAAACAGGGTTTATTATGACTGGGCTAACCACTAGTCGGTCTAATAAAAGGCACTAAAAATAAAATCAATAATTCCAATTACAAAGGATGTGGTCAACCAGATGTTCCTTAAAAGTCAGGAATGCAAAACAATGGTATACCTTTTTCCTCAATCGTAATTTTCCATATATTTATTATACAATTTTCTATCGTATATTATTTTCGTATGTAATATTGTTGAACTTGTTATAACAAATACTTTATAAATATTAATTTTTAACAAAGGCTTATAAAAGACAGTTTTATAGGGGACCAAAAACTGATGTGCAGTATGATGAACTTTAATTGAATATAAATAAAGTATAATAATAATTTCTAGGTGTGGACTACATTATATAAATTTATAATTAGATAGTAAAAATATTTTTAAAATTTTAATATAAAAGATAAATTTTTAAAAGATTTTTCCAAAGAAAATATTTTATATAATACAAATCGAGTACAAATTACATTCTTCAAATATTATACTTCATAAATAGAGTATAAAGATAAAAATAGAATTAAAAAAATAAAAAATAAAAAATTTACGAGTCACTCGACTCTGATTTCAAAAAGAAAATAGATTGTACAATTAATCAAAACGGCGGAGCGAGTTGTTTGCTAAAATAACTGAGTTGAGATTTGATAACTAGGTGGCTTACAAGTATTTCGATAGAAGGAAGTGTGATCCATAAAAACATTAGAAAAGGATAATATATATTTTTTTAAAAGCAAGTGTGATCCAAAAGAATAATGAGTCCGTCTCTTGAAAGACGGTCTTTTCATAAGTCATGGAAAAACCAAGGTTTAAAATGTAAATTTGAAGAAATTAAGATAAAATTTTTGGGTTGTATGAACCGGGTTATAAAATTTATAACTACTACACGTTGCATAATAAA